>CM046041.1:55121191-55258691 GCA_025215565.1 Flaveria ramosissima | reverse complement strand
ATATATATAATATATATATATATATATATATATATATATACACGTATGTACGTATGTACGTATGTATGTATGTATATGGTTGCTAAATACAAACTTTAGTATGCAACTCATTCGTAAGGTACAAACTTTAAGACCTATGTTTTCATCACAACAATTTTAGTATGTATATGGTTGCTAAATAACCTATGTTTTCACATCTCCAAAGACTTAGGTTACTGAAAAAGCGCTTATTGACTATTTCAAAAGGTAGGTGGAGTTACTGAGCACACCATCCATGAGATGAAATGTATGTGAAAGGATATGCAAAAGAAGATTAACAAATTCAATGACATATGCAATAAGATGTCCCATCACCATAGCACTCAATTTGAGTCAAACGATTATTCAACATCATAAAATGCACATCCATGTACATTTAATGTAAATAACATGACAATAAAACTTATAATTTAAGATGTTTTAGAAACGAGTTCTATTAGTCTTTAAGGCAAAAACAATATGTACTTATTTAGCATTTTTATTTTTATGTGTGTGACGTATACTCTCAAGAAAACCCAAAACGTGAATAATAGAAGTGTGAAGCTTAAGCTCTGTTTCCTACAAACAAAAGAATTAGTAACATTATCAAACAAAGTTTTATAAAGATCTTCCAAAATCTATCATTTGTCAACTTACTTTGCAAAATGTTTCGACTTACATGATGGTAATAGTACTAACATGCTATGCAACCTTGAGAGTTGAGACTAACTTTACAAGCATAGCAAGGGTACCCACTACACTTGTTTGGTTAACTCTATTTGAAGGCTTCATACACATACAATATATATATCTAGTTTCAGAAGCTAGGGACAAGCCTTCCTCCATCCTATTCAATTGCCTATCGAGCCAAGTTTTTAGATCTCCCAAAAAAGCTAGTCCTCTAAAATAGAGGGGAGATTTCTGAGATTTTAGATCTCTCATAAAAGCCATCGACTGAGACAGAGGATTAAAAAAGCCATAATGAAGCCATAATGAAAGTTTACAAGACCTTTGGTAATTAATGGAGTGTTTCGTGCATCCTTAACTTTTTATGAAATCCAGTTACAGTAATTTACATTTGATCACTATAAGAAAGACAATAGACATGTTATTATTCTTAATAAGTCCATGCAAATTGTTTGTTGCTCGAATCTTGCTTGAAGAAAACCCAACCAAATATAGCTTGAAGTGAGCTCGGTTGCAAATGACTTGAGCTCGAGCCAAGATTGGTTTGTTCAGAATATCCTTAACAATTAACATTTATAACTTAAGTAAAAGATATTCAATCTTTTTATCTCCAACTTTTCATCATTATTCACTTCAGTTCACCATATAAGATTTATATTAAATTTCAAACAAACATAGTATTAAGATCATCATATAAATAACATCTTACATTTAGATATGCATTTTCTTGATTTTTTGAAACTCCATTCTTATTTTAACTCCTAGATTGCACACACATTCACCCTAACAAAAATATCAAAACATCACCTCCAAAGACAAAAGTCCCAAGTTTCATGCAAATCATGTGATGCATGGCAAAATCATTAAATGAATCTAAAAAAAAATATAATAAACTTAAATACGTCTCAACCTACGCCATTAGATCAAATCCATAGATACATACGTTACTTATTCTTTCTTTTTGTTTCCGTCTGCGTGCACCAATCATTAAGATGATACGCTGAGGTGGCGTGATACGCTGACGCAGTATTACGCGAACAGATAATGTTATTTTGGTCCATTCAAAGGGAGGCTGTAGACAACAACAATAATAATATCTAATATCTGTCGTCAATACGTACACACATCTCTGGATTTCGTAAGATCACACGTGAAGCTTCGGGAATTGCGTTTAATCATACACTTCCTAAAACATACAAATTGTTACACACATTCACATGCTTATCATTCATTTTCAAGGGTAAAACCATCATCCAACGTGCTTCCAACACGTGGCATCATCTTGTTCGAACATACCGCCATCTTCTCATCGTTTCACAGGTATATAAACCCCCCATTTGCCCCCAGTTTCTTTCAACTTTAAACATATTCAGTTGTGGTTGATCTCAAGCGGTTTCTGCTGAGTGTTCTCGTTGCTAATTCCTCCAAAATCTCCATTGGAGCTTGCATTTTCATCGTTAAAGTGCAGTGCTTCTGTGCTGATTGAATAGAGATCGAAAGCAGAGGTTTTGGTGTGATTTGGGAGCTTAATTCGAGAAGCTGAAGCGAAATTTGCTGTTCTTCGGGTGGTGATTTGTAGAGAAAGGTGAGTTTTAACGTTTTGGATTAACATCTGATCAGTAGCTTGATTAGAACGTTTGGAGTGATTGATTTATGTTTGAATTATCGATCGATTGCTCGTTCGTGTATGGAGTAATTGAATTGTGCATTTGAAGTTTTGAATACTTTGCGTCGAACGTTAGGTCGATTGTTGTCCCTTGTTGAAGGAATTGAACTGGTGATTGCGTGATTTTTGAGTTTAGATCTGTTTGGAATTTTTTATGTTTATGGATGAATGTAGAAGGAAGGGGTTTGACCTAGGGTTTTGGGTTTTGAAAATTTTGTTTTTGTTTTTTTTCCTTTTTGTTCTTTTCTTTCTATATAAAATCTTTATTTATCTTTTTGGTGGACGCAATTATTGAGATCTTAAAATAAAAAGGGGCTGGGGTCGTTTTCGGGTCGAAATCTTGGGTTCGTGTTGACGTGGCATGTTTATCAGTGGACCCTTTTAGCCCTTATGTTTTTCTCTATTTCTTTGATTTTGTCATAAAATGGATTGGGTACTCTATTTCAAATTCAGAAATGAGAAAAGAAACTGACATCGGTTTAAATGATTAAACGTGATTGTTTTATATACACTTGTATATTTTATGAAGTTGTAATTTTAAAGTACTAATACATAAAAGTTAAAAAGATTAGAATTAAACGGGTGATGTTTATATCAACATGTGAATATTTGTGTCATGTTTGAGATCATGTGTCCGACATGATTTTAACCTTGTGTCGGGATCGACTGGCCTGCACATAAACACGACCCCTTTTAACAGGTTATAATCTATGGAGGACAAAATATGTCTGACCAGTTTTGTTGGAATTTGGTAAAAAGAGCATGTACTTATGGGTTTTTTCTTCATTTTATGTAGTTTTAAAGATGACGATTACTCCAAAGATCTCCATTGATGATGGCAATCTTGTGGTGCATGGGAAGACCATCCTCAAAGGAGTGCCGGAAAACATAGTGTTGACTCCCGGAACAGGCTCAGCACTTGTGACTGGTGCATTCATTGGTGCAACATCATCAAATAGCAAAAGTCTTCACGTCTTCCCTGTGGGAGTCTTAGAGTAAGTTCAAGACTTGTTTTGTAATTTAATTATCATATTCAAGATTCTATAAAAGCATATGTTTAGGTGGTATTTGGCATTGCTTATTCGCTTATTGTGTTTTTCAAAAGTAGATTAGTGTTTTTGAGTTTTTGGATGAGCAAAACTGTTTATGCTACCCTCTTAGTTAATGGTGATACAAATTGTTTTAGTAAGAACTGTGATTACTTTGGATCCAAACTTACAACTTTACTCTTATCTTGAAGAAATTTATTTCAAGAAGTTGATTATCTACTTTTGCTTGTAAGCATAAACATAAGTTGTTTAAATAAGCAATCCTAAACGTCCCTTAGTGACTTAGTTTGTAAATTCTTGTTAGACAACATGGTTAGAGTTGAAATAGCTCTTTATGTATTTTCACTTATGAGTCTTTTGGAGTTTAAGGACTAAGCATATAATATAAAGATTATATTCTATAGTCCAAAAACTTGAAAAAGTTCCTAAACTGACTTTTTAGCAAGTGTGATAACCCATTACCAAAAACCTCACAATGCCCCACGTATACCTTGCTAACCAACAGAATTAGGTAAAACGTAGTTTATGCGGGCAATTGATCTTCAAGGGGGTTCCTAAACGAGGTTGTTCTTTTGTAACAGGGATCTTCGATTTATGTGTTGTTTTCGATTCAAGCTATGGTGGATGACTCAGAGAATGGGAACATGTGGAAAGGATATTCCTCTAGAGACTCAATTCATGCTTGTGGAGAGCAAAGACGATGACGATAATAGTCCCACAATTTATACCGTATTCCTTCCTCTTTTAGAAGGCCAGTTCAGGGCTGTTCTTCAGGGAAATGACAAGAATGAACTAGAGATTTGCCTTGAGAGTGGTCAGTACATAAATTTGATTCAAGTATTTGTAGGGGTTGCAATTATGACATGAACGACCCACTTTAATTCAAACAAAAATGATACATTTTTAAAACTGCTTGTTTTGTCTCACAACTGTTGTGATCAAACTTTGTTCGACTTGAACCCATTTCGACCTGTTACTTAAGCAGACCCACCCGTTTGCCAGGCTTAAGCATCTGATTTGGCAACTTTGATTTTGTGCAATTTTGACATTTCAGCAGGTAAAATAATTAAGGGCTTTGCTAACTTTTCACATGGTTTTTATTACACAGGGGATCATGCAGTTGAAACCAACCAAGGGCTCCATCTTGTCTACATGCATGCCGGACCAAATCCCTTTGAGGTCATCACACATGCTGTAAAGTAAGTTTACTTGCCAATGGTTGTATGCGTCTTTCATTATTATGATTCTTACTGGTTGGGTAATGGGTTTGGGTTAAAACCTATCCTGCTTAGTTTGGACTGAAATGGGCCAGGTCAGGTTCGCTTGGCCCGTAAACACTTCTTCGTCAATAAGTTTTTTATTATATATTTATTATGCTAGTTATCGACATTATTCCAGGAAACTTTCAACATTTTTGGCTCATTCTACATGTTTGACATGTTTTCCTTTTCCCTAATATTATGGTTTGACCTTTTTGAGATAAAATACAACTCAAACCAACCCATCTATGTAAGTTAATGGATTGAAAATTTGAAATTACCTCTGCTATATTATTGCACTCTGGTTTTGAACCCCATATTAATATTTACAGCTTTGCTTTCTAACCTAACACTATTATGTTGATTTTGTTACTAAGTAATCACCTTGATTTTACATTTTGCATTATTTTGTCTGATTTTAATGTCAAATCAATTATTTTACATTCTGCCACTATTTTGAAGTATAAAAATAACAAATTTGGTTTTATAGAAGGGAAAATTTGGCGTGCGCGATTTGACCATCCTTTGTATCTAAAATAAGCATTTGAATGACAAAACAGCAACCATTTGACAATTACAAATGATTACACAAATAAAGTGATGACATGTCAGCCCTAAACTGGAAAGGCATGCCCATCTTGTGTAACCAATGAGATTGACACCTAAGCCCGATAAGTTCTTCTTACTTCGGACATAACCAATTGACCGTCCACCCAATTATGTCAAATGATTATGCATTTAAAAAGTTCGACAAAATTACTACTTATGTAAAAATAACTCGTGTCCAGATAACCATTTTCATGATTTTCTCATCAAAATCAAAACATATTTCCCTTTCTGGAATGGATATATATACCCATATAGGATGCAAAACATGACCTATTCTAAGGTGTTCCAATAATCCTTGTTAATATAATGATTATTATGGCGTTTCTTGACATTTAACTTAAATATTTTCATGTGGAACAGGGCTGTTGAGGACCATATGAAAACATTTCATCACCGAGAGAAGAAAAAGGTAAAACACTTCATTCCCTATTAAGTTTCCTGATGATATGAAAATTATATCTTAATTTAATTATACCATTTGATGGTTGAAATAATAGTTACCGGGATTACTTGACTGGTTTGGCTGGTGCACGTGGGATGCTTTCTACACTGATGTCACTGCAGAGGGCGTTGAAGAAGGCCTCAAGAGGTAATCAAAATGGAAAATTATCAAACATTTAACGCCTAGACATAGACTTTGATACCTTTTCTTTATAGCTCATTGGCTCACAAGAGATTTAAGAAACTCAACTTTTATAGGCAAAAAGAACCCATCACGTTCTTTTGTTGTTATATCTATTCATACGTGCAAGAAATACAAAATCTACTCTTCAAAAACATATGAGCTGGCTCAAACTTTACTCGAGCAAAGTTTGAGCTCACAGCTCGTTCAGAGTTTCTGAACTAAGACGAGCTGACTCGTTCAATTTTGAGCTGGAGCTGGTTCTACACACTTGTTAAGCAGGCCTACCGACTATGAGCACTTAATTTTAATGAATACTTATTAATACATTTTAAGCGCTCACATCTAATATCATTTCTGTTTAAATAAAGAGAATCTGAGCTTGCAAAATAAACATCTTTTTGAACATTTTTTGGGTTATTTTGCAGTTTATCATCTGGAGGGACCCCACCTCGCTTCCTCATTATAGATGATGGTTGGCAACAGATTGGTAACGAGAACAAGGACCCGAATGTTGTTGTGCAAGAAGGAGCACAGTAAGAAATCTTCCCGATATAATAAGTTTTTAGCTTTTATATAAACATATTTAGCTTTTTATACAATCAAGTTTGTCAAACATTTAATACATCTGATTATCTAATTATTACAACTTCACAAAACATAGCAGCATATCAAAGAGACTATAGCCTTAAGAAGGAATATAAATAAAAGCTTGAGGCTGGTTAAGTGAAATTCGGCATGAAACCAATACTAGAAGAGTAAGGAGGAAGCATTAGAAGAAAGGGTTACTCTGATATAATCACTTTCAAAATGCACATCCATACACCCTTTTGAATTATTATGCATTATGTTGACTTGGCCCATAATCATTCTTGTAGGTTTGCAAATAGACTGACTGGAATCAAAGAAAATGAGAAATTCCAAAAGAAAAAGGATGAGCATGCCCCGGGCTTAAAACATGTTGTAGATGAAGCCAAGGAACAGCATAAAGTCAAGTATGTTTACTGCTCTATAACATAAAATAGTAATCACTTCTGTTGCAAATATTTTTAACCCCTTATAAATTGGTTGTTTATTCATTTTATTAACCCCTTAAAGAATGCATATTAATTTAGCTTCTACCTGACTTGGAATTCCACAGGTATGTATATGTTTGGCATGCTCTAGCCGGATACTGGGGTGGTGTGAACCCTACCGGAGCCGGTATGGAACATTACGACCCGGCTCTAGCATATCCAGTTCAATCACCGGGTGTAAAAGGGAACCAGCCCGACATAGTCATGGACAGCCTATCAGTTCATGGTCTGGGCCTAGTTCACCCTAGAAAAGTTTTCAACTTCTACAATGAGCTCCATGCATATCTTGCTTCATGTGGAGTTGATGGAGTCAAAGTTGATGTTCAAAATATCATAGAAACACTTGGGGCGGGCCACGGTGGCCGAGTTTCTCTGACCAGAAGCTATATTCAGGCTCTTGAAGCTTCTATTGCTAAGAATTTCAAAGATAATGGTTGCATTGCTTGTATGTGTCATAATACAGATGGGCTTTATAGTGCTAAACAAACTGCCATTATTAGAGCTTCTGATGATTTCTACCCTCATGATCCTGCTTCGCACACCATCCATATTTCTTCTGTGGCTTATAACACACTGTTTCTAGGAGAGTTTATGCAACCAGATTGGGACATGTTCCATGTAAGTATACTAGTCAATAGAGGTGGGAAAATGGACGGGTGTGATAACAAGTCGAAATCAGTGAATTTTGGGTGTGATTGGGTGTGATCGGGATGACCCAAAAGCTTTTTTCCCACAATTTAAAGTTTCATATTTTTCCATAAGAATTTAAAATTTGTTGAAATGATTTTATAGGTTTTAATACACTACACTACGGGCTACTTTTAACCCGTTTCCTTTTATCCAATATTTATTTTTTTCACTCTTTGGAATGGTAAATAATCTATATCGACCCATATATAGGTGAACATGTCAACATGTTCCAAAAACAATGTTACTGGGAAATGCCCAATCGGGCACTTTTCATATTCATATGGGTCAGGTTGACACAAAACATTGTTCGTCCATTTTTTCGTCTTTTTATGAACAACTTACGTGTCAACTATGACTACAAAAAATTTGTTTATAAATAATTAATCTTTAGAAGTAGAATCACTTTGAAGGTTTTCTTTTAACAAAGACTAATTTGGTTGTTCCCTGTTTGACCCATTTCACTAGTTTTCTTTCAAGTCATTTTTGTAACTTACCGGTTAACTCGTTGATGATAAAACATAATCTGAATCTATCCCTTCTCAAGTAAATAAATCGAAATTGCCACCTCTACTATTGGGTAAAAGTTAATAAGTAGAAATAAAGTTAAGCTAACTTGGTTTCTTTTACTTTCAGAGTCTTCATCCAGCTGCTGATTATCACGCTGCAGCTCGAGCTATTGGTGGATGTGCCATCTATGTTAGGTATATAATCATACTAATTATTCTTTTTCTTACCAATACTAATTTTAAACACATGAAACTCATAAACTAATAGTAATTACCTTTATCAGCGACAAACCAGGCAACCACAACTTTGACCTCTTAAAGAAGTTAGTTCTCCCAGATGGGTCAGTGCTGCGGGCTCAACTGCCAGGAAGGCCCACACTTGATTGCCTCTTTGTTGACCCAGCTAGAGATGGAGTCAGGTATCTCCTCTTTCTTCCTTCATTTTATTTGATCACTTCATTAATTCAACGAAGGAAACTGACTTTGACTTTATGTTCATGCAGCTTACTTAAGATCTGGAATTTGAATAAGTGCACTGGTGTGGTGGGTGTATTCAACTGCCAAGGGGCTGGTTGGTGTAAAATTGAAAAGAAAACCCGAATCCATGATGCATCTCCTGGTATTCTTACGGGTTCTGTGCAAGCTGCTGATGTGGACGCCTTAAATCAAGTTGCGGGTCAGGATTGGGATGGTGAAACAGTTGTGTATTGTCAAAGATCAGGTACAGCACCATTTCAACCTTCCTATAAACTTCAGCAAAATGGGTCAAAACTGTCACCTGTCCTTTATAATGTTATATATGACGTTCATATTTAATAATTGTCCAACTGCTTCTTGTTGCAGGGGAGGTAATTCGGTTACCCAAAGGTGTGTCATTGCCAGTAACACTCAAGGTTCTAGAATATGAGCTCTTCCATTTCTGTCCTCTAAAGGTTAGTATCTTCTAAACCTTTGACCTCTAATCAATATATAAAGTAAACAAACTGAATTTGTTTGACACGTTTGACTTTTAACAGGACATAACCGAAAACATATCAGTCGCACCAATAGGGCTGCTCGACATGTTCAACAGCGGTGGTGCAATAGAACAATTCGAAGTAAATTTAGCATCAGAATCTAAAGTTGATTCAAGTGAAACTCGACCAGTAACTGCAATTGTGTCACTAAAAGTCCGGGGATGTGGGAGATTTGGAGCTTATTCATCTCAATGCCCTCTTAAGTGCACCATTGACGGCAATGATACAGAGTTCAACTATGATGATCTAAGTGGATTAGTGACAGTTATGGTTCCAGTTGCTCAAGAGGAGATGTATAAGTGGTCCATTGAGATCATGGTGTAAAAAAGTGAGTTGAGTCGTGTATGATTCGAGTCAACAAAGTTACATGGGTATTGGTTGGGTTATTGTAGTGGTTGTTTGGTGGTGTGTGCTTTGAGTGATAATAATGTGCGCTTGGGCGTCATTCTTTGTAATAAACGGTTATTAGTTTCCTATGTACTGATTTAAGGCTCGCAGTTGTTTGACTCTTGGTTGACAAACATAACATCAGGGATAGATTCTCAAAGTATGCCAACAAAAATTAAAATTCATCCAAGAACACCAGAAATTAGATCTTTACAAGGTGTACAGGTCAATTAAGAAGGTATAACATGATCATCTTTTCGAAAAAGACACAAATAACCCTACAAAATCTCACAAGTAATATACCCACATAAACAAATGTCTTATGATTTCTGATCTTCCTTAGCAGTAGCTTCAAAATTTTCACCCGCCACAAGTTTAGGGACTTCATCGTCATTGTCATGTCTTGTTGTAACAGTATCTGTGCTGGATCACGTGGTTGCTTCTGGAGTTGGTTTACTGATAATTGTTCCAAGTTATCCATATTATTAACGCCTTTACAACATCATCTTGAATCATGCGTCTAGAACACAAAACAATAAAAAAACGAATAAGTTAAATGACTGGGAGAATATTTTGTTTATGAACCAGCACAAATAAAATTAAATATATGATGAACAAGATATAATCAGATTATTAGAAACAATGATTGAACTGAAACCATTAACAACGCAAGTGGTGGCAGGAACAATAGCTTGAACTGAAACCCAAAAAGAACAAGAAAAGCGATGGTGTTATTATAAAAGGGTGTTGTGTTTCCAGTTGATGTGACAAGTCCATGCAAACGGTCGTTTTTTGTCTCTGTAAACGGTCGTTTAGACCGTCTGTAAACTGTCGTTTACTTTAAAGTAAACGGTCATTTACTTTTGCATGATTTGACAAGTCGAATTTTGTTTTGTAGCCATTCAACCGAACCCACTCCTTCAATTAATACCACCAGCTGCTTCTTCACCTCCATACACCTATATTTTATACCACTCCTTCACCATTATCATCTAACTTCTTCACCTCCATTCACCTCATGTTCCTCATCTTCTATCCACGAAATTTACCTTCATCAACATATTCACCATCTCATTATTATTTTTTTTAAAATAAAGGTTAGTTTATTGTTAATATAATAAATTTAGTTTAATATATATTTTATTTTGTTATTGATTGTAATTATTTTAGGTAATGGCTTCAAGTTCACGTCAAGATACAGCGTCGGTTCGTCCTTCGAATCATCCGTGGCTTCAGTTTCGTCGAGGATCAGATGAGTATAAAAGGCTTCAAAAACTCTTAGATAAATAATTTGAGGCTTCACGTTTGATATCTTGGAGCTTGTTACGGGACGTAGGTGAATTTACTCGTGCTCGTAACATGATGAACGAGCCGTGGAGCAGATTTTTTGCAATTAGTGGTCCGCAATAGAAGGAGCTTTGTTTGGAGTTTTTCTCTATATTTAAAATTCAACTCAAACAACCATAACTATAGGTATACCAATTTAGTTGGATTATATATAATTTCGAGTCTACATTTAATTGAACTTTTATTTTGTTTAACAGTGATAACGATGCTATCAGTTTCGTGCTCGGGGGGGGGGGGGGGGGGGGGGGTGCCACGTAATTATTCTGTGGCCGAGTTTGGTGTTTTGATGGGTTTATATACAGTTCAAGAGACCCATCAATATGATTTTTTGAACGGTCTTACGCAATTTCCAGAAGATTATAATGATGAAATATTTTGGCAAGAAATTGGTGATGGCCAATATATACCTAACAATAAAACAAAAGCTACAAGAATGAACGATCCGTTGTATAGATATCTTCATCGCGTTATTGGTCATACTATAGCTGGACGTAGGATGACCAGTGGTGGGGTGACTAAACAGGATTTGTTCTTTTTATTTGTTTGATCAAAAGGAGGCCTTGTAATCTGGCATATATGTTTGCTGATTATTTTACTACTTGCACGGGTATAAAGAAAAGCGGGCATATTTGTGGTGGTATATATGTTACTCGACTCGCCGAGTCTTTACACATTCTCACCCCTAAGAACGTGGCAAGGTTAAACGGGCCGGTTCTTATGTCCGGATTTGTTGATCGTGAACATGTTATACGGATGGACATGATTGCAAATTATCCACAAGTTAGGTGGAGGTTCAAACATAATAATTAAATGTGGATACCTTCATATCAAGACCCTCCTGATAACCCGTATCAATAGAAATGTAATTTATAATGTAATTTTATTTTTATTTGTATAGTAATGTAATTTTTTTAGTTATGTAAAATTGTGATTTAGTTTTTATTTGTATAACAATTTTATTTATGTTTGGGTTATTGTAATCAATAAAACAATGAAAATTTGAAAATAAAAGAAATAATTGTTTGCTAGATTGTAGATAAAATCAATAGTTATTGGAAAATATGCCAGATCGTTATGGTAATGTGCCAGGGTATAGATTCTTCATTTTACAATGATTGTTGGAAGATGTCTATAAATTCAGAATACACATGTAACACCCCGAAAAGTCAAAACGAGTCATTAAGGATAATGGGCTTGATTATTGGGTATTTTAATAAGGTAAAAAAAATGATCATGGGCTAAATTAGGCTTATTGGATAGTGGCCTATAGGATTAAAGGCCCATAATCAGCCCTTAAGCACCCAAACCAGCCTTCATCTTCCTCATTGCAACCCTAGCCACCAAAATTCATAGAGAGAGAAAGTAGAGAGAGAAAGTGAAGAAAACTCAAGATTTGAAGCTTTTTTTTAAGCTTTTAAGGTTAAGAGATTGAAGATCTGGGTGTTGGAGCATCAAGACCTAAGAAAGAAGCAACAAATCCAGGTAAGAATCGACCTCTAAACCTTTCTGTAGATCAAACCCAAATTCTAGGGTTTTGGGTTTTGAAAAGTTGCAAAGAATCGCATAAAGGTCACATTTTTACGTATGAAAACATGTATAAAGCTTAGATTTAGCCTCATGGATGATAAACTAAGAGATTGGACGTAAAAAGTTATGATTTTGGGTTAAAAACGGATTGGTTCGTAATTTTTATGCGATCTGCGAAACTGTATATGCATCCAACGAATTTGCATATTCAATCAGCAAAACTATGAGGACTTCCTGCGAAACTATAGTTTCGCAGGTAGTTTTGCAGACATGTTTTTCCAACGAAAGTTGGGCGAAACTGGCAGCGAAGATGCCAGCGAAACTGCCAGCGAAACTAGCAGCGAAACTGCTGGTGAAACTAGCAGCGAAACTGTTGGCGAACCTAGCTGCGAAATTGCTGATCTTGCAGCGAAATTGGCAGCGAATTTAGGCAGAAACTAACCCCTTAGAGTGTTAACTTGTCTGCAGGCTGTGTAGTGTGATCCTAGCCTAGAAAGCTTAGTCTAGAAGTTATTCGTGGTATCCAGGTGAGTTCTAGATCCCCTATTTATAAGTTTTCCATGTTTTGGGGCTATTATGAATACTAAATATACATTTTTAAATGACCAAGATTTTAAGGGGTTTTAACAGCCAGGGGCGTTGCCCCTTAGACCCCACTAGGGGCTGTTGCCCCTAGGACCCCGCTGTCAGGGGCTGCCGCCCCCGAACCCCCGCTGTCCCGCGATGGGTCGGTTATGTTTTATGATGGCTAGTACTTGGTATGTTGTGTACTTAATAAGTTAGGTATTATATATATTAAAGAGGAAGATGATATTAATGAAAAGTGAAACTTAATGAATGTTACCCCCGGGCCCGTTTGATGATGAAAAGTCTTGCAAGCACTATGATAGACTTCACTTAGGTGAGTCTGATGTATGATGATGGATCTGTATTCATGAGCGGGCTATGTGCCTTGCAGTGTGGATCAACTGTCGGGGTTAGCTACCGTATTCATATGTACCGACAGGGATTGACATTTGTTGTCAATCAACATGGAGCTCTTGCTTTGTGCAATCTCGTTTATGATGAAAGTGAAAGATATTGAAAGATAATGAAAGAATGAAAGATAATGAACATGCTTATTATGATGCAAGTAATGTTATGTACTTTGATGTATGCATGGTCATTATATGAAGGATAAAGTTTATATTTTCTTATATTATTTAAAACTAGAACTCACTCAGCGAAGCTGACTTTTATGCATAATAGTTGGCAGGTGAGTGCTGATGCTGAGGATGGCACACGGACCTACTTGGGGAGCTATGGATGGCATTCCTATTTATGAAATCTTTATTGTAATTTAAGAACAAGTAATATGTTTTGTTTGCAATTAAAGGACAAATGTATGAGTAATATGGTTTCTAAGTTTTAAATGAATGTCTAATTATTTCCGCTGCAATGTTTTGTTATTAAACTGATTTTATGCTATGATTAACCAACTGTGAGGTTTTCCGGAAACGGGGCCTTACAACACAATACACAATTCACAATTCACAATTCACAATTCACAATTATTCATATTCATTTATTCACACACCATCGTAATTCAAGTCAATAATGTCTTAATTTTATAATGATTGGGTGTACCAAACAAGAGAGGAGTTAATGGATTGGGTGCAAAACACTACACCCACCCTTGAATACTTTATTGTCACACAACGAACAAAGAAGACTGTATACGGCTTCGTCAACAAGGCATTTCTTATGTGCGATCGTGGTGGTGTATACAAGTCAACATCAGATTCAACCACGCATTCAGGCACAAAGAAGACAGGTTGTCCATTTCAACTTATAGCAAAATATTATGAAGAAGATGGAGGTTGGAAAATACATGTTGTGTGTGACGAACATAACCATGAACCTTTAAATTTTTTGGAGGGTCATGCTTATGCAAAAAGATTGTCTAAAGAAGAATATGCATTGGTGGAAGATCTTACAAGAAAAAATTATGCAGCAACGTGATATTCTTATGGCTTTAAAAGAAAATAATGATAAAAATGTATCCACAACTGAAACTGTGTATGATGCACGGAAAAGGGTACGAAAGTTGGAACCACCCTAATGCAAGCACTTCTCCAATCTTTGCAGATGGGCGGATACATCTATGATTTTACTACTGATAACGAATCAAATCAATTAATCGATTTGTTTTTTGTCAACCCCACTTCATTAAAAATATGGTATACATTCCCGCATGTGATTATTTTAGATTGCGCGTACAAGACGAACAGGTATCACCTCCTTTTTCTTCAAATTGTTGGCTTAACTTCAACAAACAAGACATTTTGTATTGCTTTCGCGTTCATACGAAATGAGAAAAAAAGATAATTTCAAGTGGGCTTTAAATTGTCTGAGAAAAACATTAGATGACTATATGGTACCACGTGTCATAGTCACCGATAAAGAGTTGACATTAATGGATGCATGCCAAGTAATTTTTCCAGAAGCATCCCGATTGCTTTTGTAGATATCCATTGCCTTTCATAACGCCGTTATGGAATTTTCACAAAAGTAATAATGCGGCTGCGTGGGAAAGAATGTATAAGGAGAGGCTTCAAAGATATAGTCAATATATACTTCAAAATAAAACTGTTACTCGTTTCAATATAGATTAGATTAGTATTATTTGTAACTATTCATATTATAAAGTTCAAAAACTATGAACTATATAAGTTTTATTGTTATTTCTAAACTTCAAAAATTATGAAAATTATAAAAATTATATGAACTATATAAAGTTCAAATATTTTAAACTTATATATAATTTTTATCTTAAATTTTTATAAAACTATATAATGTGATAGAAAAAGTTAATACATGTACATAAAAACTTAATAATATATAAATTATATAATTTAGTATAATTAATAGAACAAGGGAAACGACCAATTTAGTATAATATAATTATGAATAGAAAAACGGCCAATGTAATTATGAAACGACCAGTTTACTATGTAGAAAAAGGGAAACAACCGACTTATTAACTTGTAAACTGTCGTCTAACTAGACATAGAAAAGATTAATATAATTATAAATAAAATGTTAATACATGTACATAAGTTTTTATGTACATGTATTAACTTTTTCTATTTATACTTATATTCAATTTATATAATTAGTATAATATAAATATATATAGAAAAATTTAATATAATAAAAACATAACAATATATATAAATTTAAAATAATATAACTATAAATACAAAAAGTTAACAAAAATATTAAAAATAATAAGCAACCGTTTACTACATTATAAACTGCCGTTTATAACTCTGTAAACGACCGTTTACTACTCTGCAAACTGTAGTTTACTCTCATGCAAACTGTAGTTTACATCCATGCAAACGACAATTTACTCTTTGACAAACGACCGTTTTTCCGAGATGGTGTAAAATGCCGAATTTCTGGTGGATGGAACAAGGGCTCCTTATAAAATAATCTGGCTATTTAGAGTTGACAATTTTGACATGATTGCTTGTGATATTGTTTGATTTGTTTGTGTTTTATCTTGAATGGGTGAAATGAAATTAGGTAAAAGGAAATGTCAAACGTTGAAAAGCAACAACATACATTTTTAATGCATACAACCTCCTACATAAATAACTTCGTAGATTTAGATTATGTTGATACATGTATGTCCCTAGATCAGGATATGAATGTAATAGATCTTGTTTATCTGATTCTGATGTAATGTTTGGATTGTTAATGAAATGATATTGGTTGTTTGTGATTTATAATGTTTAATATTTCATTAATGAGTCGATGTTGAATTGGTTAATTAGGTTTGTGGTTGTTTGAATTGTTACACATAATGTTATATTAATTAATACATTCAAACTTAACACAATAAAGTTCTCATGCGAATGGCCCATGCGAATGGACCACACGCATGAATAACTTCATACGAATGACTCAGTCGCACGACTGAACCAGGAGACTGGATCAGTCGTATGATTGTAACATAAGATTGGCTCAGTCGCACGACTGAACACTCAGTCGTGCGGATGAATCAACCGCATGGTTCAATCACACGAATGAACCATACTAATGGTTCAATCGCACGAATGAACAATACTAACCTATAAATACAACCCAATTCGTAGAAAAACGTAAGCATTCATTCTATTTCGACTCCAGACGTACCCTAGCCGTCCAGAAACCTCCTAGTTCGTTCTCCAAGTTCATAGAACGCTGTAGATCGATTCCCAATCGATTCTTAACGTTAGATTCAATACTTTATTGATTCTTCGTGCGTTCTCACTGATTGGATCGCCAATCAAATAGGATTCCGCACTATTTGGTTTGGTTTACACGCTAATCATTCGGTATTTCGTTCAAATACCAGGTCCTAACAAGTGGTATCAGAGCTTTGGCTCTTGATTACGTGTGATTCAATCAAGATTGATAAAAAGTTTGTGTTTTTACACTAAAAACGCAATTTTTTGTGTCAAAAGTGATCTTGGACGTTCCCTGCTCATCAAGTTTCGGTTTCTACGGCCTTAGGCGATAAGATTGAGCGAAAATTCGAATTTTTACGGCTAAAACACGTTTAACCTAGAAATTTTCGCAAAACAGCAGCTTCAGTCGCACGAGTGAGCCATTCGCACGACTGGACTTCATTCGCATACTTCAGACGCACGATTGGACCCAGTCGCATCTCTATTCGTACGACTGAACCATCCGTTCGTAGTGTTCATACGCATCAGCTTCATTCGCACGACTGAACCAATCGCTTAGTTCAGCCGCACGATTGAACCAGTCGCATAGTTCATTCGCACGGATAGCCCATTCGCATCCTCCAGTCGCACCAGTTGACAGTTTGTTTAGTAGACTTAAAGTTATTCGACATGGAAGATCAGATGTCAGCGTTTACTGCCGGGAAGGACTCAAGGATCCAGAACCTGCTGTTACTTGAGAGTGAGGTGGGTAATCATAATAAACCACCAAAGCTCTTAACGTTAGATGAGTTTCCCCACTGGAAACAACGTTTTGAGATCTACCTCAATGGAGTGGATCCAAATTTGTGGGAAGCTATCGAGATTGGGTACAGTATGCCGGTTGGAGCAGATGGAGTAAAGCTTACTTTGGGAGGGATGACTGATAGAGAAGAGAGTCTATGCATTGATCACACAGTCTATTCCTAAAGATATTTTCCACCAGTACTCGGAGAATAAGCAGGCCAAGAAACTATGGGATGAGCTGGAAAAGAGATACGACGGGAATGCTTCGCTGAAGGCAATTAAAGCTAAGGAGCTAAAGAAAGAATTTGACAACTTCTCATCAATGGGAAACGAGAGTTTGGACGATGTTATTGATAGATTCTACCATCTGATGAGTGAACTGCATACACATGGAGTTGCTACTACCATGGAAGAAAAAGTGTCAAATTTCACAGACGGATTGCCGGAAAAATGGGCTTCATTCGTGTCAAACCTAAGACAGAATGAAATGTTGGCAAAGTTGGATATCAATGACTTCATTCTAAAGCTGCGAGAAGAAGCACTTAGGATGAAGTACAGAGCTCAGAAGTCTTCGTACACTCAGAATCCAGCTTTGTACAATGCCACGCCTCAAGCTAAGACATCTGGAGCACCTCTTCAGACTGCATTTGTGTCTAGCTCATCGGGTCCTTCACAAGCTTCTCCTTCAGGATCAGACACGTCAGGGTCTTCTTGTACCCATTATATTGGATCTGAAGCAAATGCTACTAGACTGAAAACCGAGAACCTCGGTAATGTGACTGTGGAAGTAGCTCGAGAGCATATGGATCTCTTGGCAGCAGTGGTTCATTCCTATGATGGACTTGTTGCTGGGAAGATTGGAAATTACCATTTGGCAGATGAGGACTACGAGCAGGTGGATGAAATGGAGCTGGAGAGGATGGACATTATGTGGGCCTTAGCAAGTGCTGTCCGGAGGGCGAAGAAGTTTGTGAAAAAGACCGAACAGAACTTGGTTGCTACTAAGGATACCACATTTGGCTTTGACAAGAGTAAAGTGACCTGCTTTAACTGTGGAGAGAAGGGGCACTTCAAGAGAGAATGTGTGAAGCCAAAGAAGATTGGGAATGGAAACCCATTCTCGTCATTCACTCGTCAAGACAAGCAAGCTAGCAGTTCTACTTCATCAAGCAAGGATCCAAAGGCCTTGACTGCTCATGATGATGAAGGACAGGACTGGAGCTTTCGGTTTGTCTCTCCAGGGGAATCAAACATTGCAAGTGTAGAAGACTTAGACGATGATTCCGCGAGTGAAGGAGATATTGCAGTTGAGATAGCGATGTCAAATATTGAAGAGACAACTGCAACTGAGGTCAGCTATAAGCCTGAAGAAGGGACTTCAACAGCAAAGACAGAATCACCAGAACCAGAGACATCTGATGTTGCTTGTTCTGACTCCTCAGGTAAGTACCACTGACCAACTGTTTAAAAATCATGCTTGTTCTGATTGTGATACTTTTAGAGATAGCATAGATGAGAAATTTGCTAGGTTATTAGATCATAATGATAACTTAGTAAAGGATTTCAACTGTGCACTGAGGCTAATAAGTATTAAAACAAAATGAGCATAGTTACAAAGAAAAGATAGACCTTTTGACTAAACAGCTTAGGGAAACTGAAGTAGTTGCATTTAACCAAGCTAATGACATTAGGTACTATCTTAACTCCCAAAAGACACTAAGAAGCAAAAGGCAGTTTTAGAAGTAGAAGTTAACTCTTTAAAACAGAAACTGCACAGTTGGACAAGTTCATCACACATTGTCCAACACTTAGTGAGAGAAAGAAACAACGGGGAGGGTTTGGGTTATAAAGTGGTTCCATCACCACCTGAGACCTTGATGAACACTAAGAGTAGACCAATAAATAATAACCCTATCAAGGATCATGTGGTGTCTACTCCTCTTGTTAGTGATCCAGATTCCACATGTTCATCAATTGAATCTGGAACAAAACAAAAGGAGGCCACTTCAAAGGCAAAGGGTAAAATGCCTTGTGTTAATCTGGAAAAAGAATTCGAAAAGGTTAATATAAATTCAGGGTCAAACAGAGTCAAATCAGAACCTAAAAAGACTATTAATGTTAATCTTTCACAAGTTTCATGTCAAAAACCAGTTAACCAAAAAGAAAAAGATGTTAAAAATGTTAAAACAATTAATTTTGTTAAACAAGAGAAAACATCAAAAGAAACAGAATTAAAACCCAAATTAAGTGATATTACTAGGGTGTCACACACATCTCCACAAAGAAAGTTTAATCATAAAGTTGATAGCAGGTCGTGCTACAACTGTGGAGAGTGTGGACACATTGCTTCCTTTTGTCCTTACTATCAGACACCTAGGAAGAAGATTGAACTTCAGGATTCAAAGCCTAGGTCTTCTAAGAGGAGTTCTTTAACTCCACCTAGAAGAACTAGTAAACCTAAAGTTCAACCCATTAGCCAGTCGACTGTTTATCACAAACAGGCTTTGCACAAATCTGGCTTATGGAAAGAGAAGTCATCCTCTGTGTCTGATAATGATGACAAGAAGGAACCTGAGCTACCCTCACCCTCTAAGGGTCAATGGGTTGAATTCATGATGTGTGATGCCGAAACCCAAGCCAATAAAGGCTTGGGTTCCTAACCTAAACTAATCTTTTACATTGTATGTGCAGGGTGTTCGCTACAGTGCTGAAACCAACACGTGGATTGTAGACAGCGGAGCATCCAGGCATATGACAGGAAACAGGGCTCTTTTATCAAACGTCAAGCAAATAAAAGGAGGGCATGTTTCGTTTGCTGGAACAAGGGAGGCTATATCACAGCTCAGGGAGAAGTTGGGAATCAGAAAGTTAAGTTTGATAAGGTGACCTACGTTCAACAACTTCAAAACAACTTACTTTCCGTTTCCCAAATCTGTGATAAGGGATTTAAAGTCATATTCGACAACAAGAAGTGTTACGTGCTAAAGAAAGACTACGTGATTCCGGAGGACCAAGTTCTGATGACCGCTTCAAGATATAAAGACCTTTATGTTTTGGATCTGTCAACAGATTCTACAACGGATCATGAGGTTTAGTGCTTTCTATCAAAAGCTACTGAGAAGGATTCCATCTCCTGGCATAGGAGAATGGGACACATTAATCAAAGGAAGATGAATCACTTGATCCAGAAGGATCTCGTGAGAGGAGTCAACGTCAAGAATTTCTAACTTCTTGATTTTTGTGTAGCTTGCAAGAAAGGCAAAGACACGAAGAAGTCTCATAAGGAAAAGAAAGCTCATTCAATAGAACTTCCTCTGAACTTCTTCACGTGGATCTATTTGGTCCAGTCAGTACAAAGAGCATTGCAGGCGACTTGTACTGTTTTGTGGTTACTGATGACTACTCAAGGTTCTTTTGGGTAATGTTTCTGAAGTCCAAATCAGAAACATTTGAGTCATTCAAGGAGTTAGTAACCACACTGGAATCTCTCTACTAGCTGAAGGTGAGACAAGTACGCTCAGACAACGGGACTGAATTCAAGAATCAGTGGATGGAGGCTTACTGCAAGGAAAAGGGAATTGAGCATCAATTAACTTCTGCCTACACGCCTCAGATGAATGGCGTTGCTGAGAGAAAGAACATAAGCTTGATAGAGACAGCACGGACAATGCTGGCAGACTCGAAACTGCCTATCCAATTCTGGAATGAGGTAGTGGCTAATGCATGTTATACACTAAATCGAGTTCTGATAGTCAAGCTCCACGGAAAGACATGTTACGAGCTACTACAAAGACGCAAACCGAATTTGGAGTATCTCGAACCATTTGGCGCGCCGTGCACACTTCTGAAGAAGACTCAAGAAGGTAAATTTAGTGAGAAGGCTGATGAAGGAATCTTCCTAGGATACAACATACCGAACAAGAGAGTTTACAACAACTCAACGGGTCTAGTAGAAGTGTGGTGTAATGTTGATGTTCAGAGATACACCACACCACCTACTAGCAAAGGACCTGCCTACTTTTTCGACTATGATGGATTCTTCAAGTCCTTCAACATCCCTATCTCTTCTTCGGATGACGAGTTAGCTACTCGGATGATGTATGATATCTTGAATACACCATCTCATGATTCAACATCATCTAGCTCACATGGAGAATCATCTACTCAGTCAGGGGGAGTAGTCGACGACAGTGACTCCTCCTCAGAAGATGAAGCTGAAGAAGATGACCAGAACAGTCAGGAGGAACAGGTTCCAATTCCTGCAAGTCCACAAGCATCTAACAGTGATGCTCCTTCGACTTCGGAACCTCAAACTCCAACTACCTCAGATGCAGAACCAAATGTTCATAATCTTGGCTCTGAGGTAGCTGTTCCTACTACTCCAGGATCACGTCTAAACGTCTATCATCCCTTAGACAATGTCATTGGGGATGTCAGATCAGGAGATACAAACCCGAAATCAGCTGTACTCAGCTGATTATGCCTCTGTTATGGAAAAGGGATACATTCATGATGGTGCTTATCGGTGTTGCACTAAACGATGAGGCGTGGGTGAGTGCCATGCAAGAAGAACTTCTTCAGTTCAAGAAGTTAGGTGTATGGACTCTGGTAGATAGACCTAAAGGTGCTAAGGTCATTGGCACCAAATGGTCTTGAAATGCAAGAAGGATGACCAAGGGGTCATTATCAGGAACAAGGCTCGACTGGTGGTTCAGGGATTTCGCCAAGTCGAGGGGATTGACTACAATGAAGTGTTTGCACCCGTGGCAAGGATGGAAGCCATCCGTATCTTCCTTGCCTATGCATCGTACATGAAGATTAAAGTCTATCAATTAGATGTGAAGAGTGCATTCCTTCATGGGGAAATCAGAGAGACAGTCTATGTCAGTCAACCCGAGGGATTTGAAGATCCTTATCATCGGGATAGAGTTTACAAACTCGACAAGGCTTTATACGGGCTTCATCAAGCTCCAAGGGCCTGGTATGAGAAACTCTCGACTCATCTTGTGAAACACGGCTTTCGCAGGGGAGTCATTGACTGCACGCTGTTCATCAAAGAAAAGGATGGAGACCTACTGCTCGTACAGATCTATGTCGATGACATAATCTTCGGTTCAAAGAACGAAGACTTATGCAAAGAGTTTGAAGCAGTTATGAAGAAAGAGTTTGAGATGAGTGCTATGGGGGAGATGAAATTCTTTCTCGGGTTACAGGTGGATCAGACACCAAATGGGATCTTTCTACATCAGACCAAGTATGTGGGAGACATTCTCAGTCGTTTTGACATGGAGAATGCTTCTGCTGGGACTCCACTTGCTACAAATCATGATATAGCACCTGATGAAAATGGAGATCTGGTAGATGCCACAATGTACCAGGAATGATTGGATCCCTCATGTATCTCACAGCCTCAAGACCTGATATCATGTATGCTACATGTTTATGTTCTAGATATCAGGCTAAGCCTAAGGTGAACCATCTGATCGGGGTCAAGAGGATATTTCGTTATCTGAAGGGTACACCCACACTTGGGTTTGTGGTATCCTCATGATGATGACTTTGAGCTCACGGCGTATAGTGACTCGGATTACGGGGGCTGCAAGATGAACTACAAGTCTACATCAGCAGGGTGTCAATTCTTTGGGAGGAGATTAGTTACCTGGCAGTGTAAGAAGCAGACATCGGTTGCATTGTCAACCTGTGAAGCCGAATACGTTGCTGCTGCAAGTTGCTGTTCACAAATCATCCGGAAGTTGCTGTTCACAAATCATCCGGATTCAACAGCAAATGCGGGATTACGGTTTAAAGTTTTCTTCTACTCCTATTTTTGTTGATAACTCTGCTGCAATTGCAGTAACAAAAATCCGGTCCAACATCCAAAGACCAAACACATCGGTATTAAATACCATTTCATAAGAGACTGTTTTGAAAAGAACTTAATCGATGTGGTAAAAATTAATACTGATTTTCAACGCGCTGACCTCTATACAAAAGCCTTTGATAAACCACGTTTTCTATATTTGTTAGAGGTCAACGGCGTTAAAAAGAAAAGTGATGTTATTCCTGATGATGATCATATGTAGTCCGATGCAGTTTAGTTAAATTTTTCTTTTTTATTTTATTTTATTTCCTTATTTATTTTATTCTGTTTAATTAATTCATGTTATTTAGCTGTTTATTAAAATCCTAAAATAATTAAACCAGTTATGATTTTAGTATTTTAGGGGGAGAATAAGTCAGCCAGTAACATATAAATAAAAAAAAAAAGAGGGAGAAGGAGTGGATAGCTGATATAAGGTAGATCGTATCTGTGATACCGATTCAAACCCTTTGGAAAATGATAGTACACAGGAACAAATCAAGAGGGACTTTAAATTTTAATTTAGAAAAGATGCAAAATTCAAAGTATAAGTCTGTGTAGTCTAAGCAATATAAAAGGGAAGATGATAGAAAAACTGGTAACTACTAAGGTAACACAACGAGAGTAGACCTAGAGGTTGCTAGACCACAAATGATATGTCGGTAGATTCAACACAATAGATGATTAGACCTGACTGGTGATCTCAAGATCAAACTAAGTTGTTCAACTGACTGTGGGCTTCCCATCTTATCACTGGTTAACACAATCAACAATATTCCAATAAGGGGTAATGAGCATGTAAACGCCACAAATGTGTGCGGATGACCATAAATAGAGCAAAGCACGAAAAAAATGAAAGACAAATGCTATCAAGCTAATGACTTATGTTGTTGGTGCATTTTGTGCAAAATAAAATTAAGCTGCTCTAACAAGAGATAGGTTGTGTGCCTCTCTGCTGTGCGATGGCACTGACCTGAGGATAAGCATAACCTAGATATTCTAGAATTCATTGTTGTTTGCCGCCTCTCTGCTGTGCGATGGCACTGACCTGAGGATTGGCTTCTCTTTGAAAGCTCTAAGAATAGTCTCTTCTTGTAAAAATACCCGTAGACCGCTCAAAAGCTCCTGAGGAATGTTGATTACCATATAAGTGTGGGATCCACAAATGTTAGTTGAAATAATTAAACCTAAAACTATCACCAGTTTGTGTCTAAAGTCTGTGTATGGATTTAAGAGGACAAATATACTGACATCATTGTGGCTGCAATTCTTGAAAGTTCAAATCAATGTGGGAATCTAATAGTACCAGTATGATTTCCTAAATTTGCTAACGACTCTGGATGAAAACCAAGAATTGAGCATCAAAAGGTTTTGATAACAAGTCCCAAATGATTTGACTTGCCTGTATGATTCCAAAATTGAATTGGTCCAGGTGTGGTCAATCTAAGTTGAAGCTGCCTATTCCGGAACAAAATCCAGTAGATTTCTATCTTAGGATTTATCTCTCACAAAAGCCAAAAACAAGTTTAATTTTTGTACTTTAGTTTAATTTTCTAATTTATTTAGTCATTTTAGTTTGTTTGTTTGTCGGACTACATCATGAAAATCAGTATGGGATCAACTCACTAAAAGGGTCATGTCTGAGATGACCACATGTGTTTTCAAAGTTTAAAAGGGTCACGTCTGAGGTGACTAAATTGTTTAAAAGGATCACGTCTGAGGTGATCAAAAAGTTTTCAAGTTAAAATGATCATGTCTGAGATGATCAAATGCTCATAATGTTAATTTCAATAGTTAAAAGGGTTTAAATGTAAAATGGTCAAAATGGCAGAAAATTTCATAAGTATAACCCATTCGCACGATTGGACCATAAGTATGGACCAACCATGCGAATGGGTCCCATTCGCACGACTGGACATGAGATTGAGCCATTCACCCGAATGGCTTATCAGACTGATCCATTCGACCGAATGAAAGGGTGCGAATGAGTCAGTCGACCGACTGAGACTCAGTCGGTCGACTCAGTCGGTCAACTGAAGGTGCGAATGAAAGGGTACGAATGAGTCAGTCGACCGACTGAACCTCAGTCGGCCAACTGAATGCGACTGACTGGGCCAATCGCACGACTGAGCTTCAGTCGCCCGAATGAACTGAGCGAATGAGGCCAGTCGGCCGATTGAACTCAGCTTCAGTATTTAAAGGGCCACAGTCGATCGCATTTCACTCATCACCCTCAATCGCTCCTAAATCGCACCTCGTACCGTTACTCTGCCAAAATTTCTCTAGACCTTGTTTTCACATTTTTATTGATCTTCTGACGTGCGTTGACGTTTATACAGGTAGATTGCAGTGAAATCTCACCGAAATCAGAAGAAATTGAACCCTAATTTGTGATATTCGAGTGAAACAAGAATGGACTGTAAATGACCTAATAACCAACATAAACTAAGCAAAATGTTAAAATTAAGTTTAATAGGTTATTAGTGACAAGATGGCGAGTCTAATGGACCATTAAACCATGTTAAATTACTTGATTTGGTCAAGATTCGAACCACAGGCGACTGAACAGTGGGACAAGCGACTGGTCGTCCGGATGAACTCCAATCGCACGATTGAATCTTGCGATTGGGTCAATCGGCCGAATGCACCATGCGAATGAACTCAGTCGGCCGACTGAACCAATCGCAGACTCAGTCAGCAGATTGAACTCAGTCGCATGTCTCATTCACCCGAATGAGCTCAGTCGCATGATTCATTCGCACGAATGAATCAGATTGAATTTAAACTATACACTTAGAACTGAATTTTAATGTATGATTTTCTAATGGTTCTGTGTCTTGTGTTTCAGGTAAATGGCTGATAGATGGTCCATCAATCCAAAGCACAATATATGTGCTCATTTGGACCATACGACTCGGAATGGGGCCGAGTTTACAGAGATTATTGCGTTCCTTCGACGTTCTCGGATACATAAGGCCATATCTACACCGTGTACTCCTTACAGGTCGTTACATCAGGCATTCTGGGAGAATGCCTCCGTTGATCGTTCACGTGAGCCTTACAGTATACGGAGCTCCATTCATGGTCATGATATTGAGATTACAGCAGCTGACATCCAGAGAGTTCTTGATTTTGGGGACGATACTGATCACCCCACCAGACTACATCCACTTACAGTTAGAGGTTGCTTTCTCAGGATTAAGTACGCTGGGGACATCAACTCAGGTGTGCTCAACAAGAGCAACCTGTGTCCCCAGTACAAGTACTTGGCGCATGTGATCCTGAAGTGTATTGCTTCTAGGAGGGGTGGGTTCGATGACCTATCAGACCAGATTCAGAATGCCTATGTGGCACTGGTGCTGAACCACCCCTTCAGCTTCTCGAGCATGATTTTCTCATATCTGGTGGAGAATCTGGAGGCCAAGGGGAAGGAGGGTTTTTGTATGTACCCCAGATTTCTGCAGCTGATTTCAACGAGAAGCTGCATTACTTACTTCCAAGGAGAGCCATGATGCTGTTGCCCTAGAGATTATGGATGACACGACTTTGGGCGTATGAGAGTGTATAGGGGCAAGCAGGTAAAGCCCCAAGTGAAGAGGTTGATCGGCCATCTGGCCAATGAGAGATATGTGGCGCCAGGTCAGAGACGCAAGTGGCGTCATGATGACACGATTCAGACGACGAGAGGCTATTGCTCCAGAGCATGATTCCGATGATGATGACAGTGGGATGATGATGATGCATGCATGCCGGGCACACTATCAGACAGTTCGATGTTATACCTCCAGTATCTGCCCCAACTGGTGACATAGCTGAGTCTGCTGGTTTCCATCAGGACTTTATTCCTGGTGAGGAGGAAGACGAGTCGGACGAGGAGCCCTTGACGAGGACTGTGGGAAGCAAGGTTGTTCCCACAGAGTATGGACTCCGGGCGGTTGGTGAACGCCCCAGGGATTCAGGAGAGACTACTGCAGATCCTAGCTATGCCCCTGAGTCAGCTAGCCGTGTTCTAGGGGGAGCATCCACCTCGACTGGGTCGAGGAAGAAAAGGATGGCTCAGCCCCACGGCCAGAAGAAGAAGAAGAGACGACTCACCTTCGTTACACCACCACAGCCACTACATCTACCACACCACTACCACACTTCTACAACACACACACCATCCACCACCACAGCCACCACAGCTACCACTACCACCACCACACCTCCCACCACTGTACATATGCCAACCACCACCATATCTTTCACTCCTACATCACCACCACTATCTCACAGACCCAGCCCCATCTTCACCACAGCCACCACTACCACCACTAGCCACCAAGCAGGACCCTCTTCACATCCCTCACATACATATGGATCACCTCTAACTCCAATTGGGGTAGAGGAACAGCTTTCCGCGCTAAACCGGATGGTGATGCGCTTGTTAGCTGCTGATGAGGAGAAGACGGCTCAGATCCGCCAGCTGGCTGATCTTACTGCTGCACAGTCACACCAGATCTCAGAGCAGGCTCGATTGATTGAGGAGCAGGCCCAACAAATGGCTGCTCAGAGCCATGAGATCGCCCAACTCCAAGAGCACAGTGTCACATCTGCCAAGAAGATAGAGGAGTTGGAGGAGGCTAAGAAGACAATCATGCTAAAGCTAAAGGGATCTAAAGGAGGAGCCCTGAAGATTAAAGAGGGAGACGGAGATGATGGTGATGATGATGATGAGGATGACGATGAGGATGATGAGATGAGACTGAGGATGATGAGGGGACTGAGAAGAGAGACAAGGAGGAGAGGGATGAGGATGATGATGCAGAAGGAGGAGATGCAGCTGCATCGGCCTCTGCTCAAGGTCAGGAAAGGAGATCCAAGAATAGACAAGACCAACAAGCTTCCTCCTCTGCTCCACCAAGTGATGACCCAGTGATCCAAGACAAAAGTAAAGATTAGATGTCTATGTATTTAATTACTTTTGTATTTGAATCATGTATTTAAACTGATGTATTTGATGTTTATATTAAGTTTAATGCATTTCTGTTTTGATCGTTAACTAATGGTTGATGTGTTGAATGTTTAAATCAAACAGATCCAAACTATCAGAGGGATGAGTTCGATGTGTTGCTCCCCTTCAGCAGGTCAAGACTCAGTTAACTATGATTCTTGATCTGCAAGGGATCGTAAGGAGGTCGGTGAGTTATACCCCTGAAGAAGGGGAAATAATTCACGATCTATCAAACGAGCAACTAGCAGAGATCTTCAAGCTAAATCCTGATGAGATTGTAAAGGATGCTCCGACGTGCGACTCGACAAGTGACGAAGAGCTCAACGACGTTGATGAAATAGAGATAGAAGATGTCACTGCAGAGCACTACCCTCAGTATGCTGACAATGAGGGAAATGTGGTCCCCAATCTGGGTGAATCCCTTGTTAGCGATACTTTTGAGGTGTTAGACAAAATGGAGCAGGAGTCAGAGAAGACAGAGGGAACGGCCCAAGCCTCAAATGATGATGTCGATATCCGAAAGGCTGAGTGGGCTGCTTGTTTTGAAGAAGTTAGAGCCCAACGCGCTGCACCTAAACAGGACGCCTACACCAAACTCTACAGAGTCAAGAAACATCATAAGGTGTCGGGCAGGATTATAGCGTGGGCATATTTTGAGGACCTTAACGTCTATGCAGTTAAGAGGGAGAAGGGCATAGAGTACTTTAGATTCCCACATGATCTAAAGACTCTACCAGGTTTTGAGCTCAACCAGCTGGCCAAACTGAAGCTGTTGTATGCTGACCCAAGAAAGATGTCAGGCTGGTTTGAGGCTGCCCTAAGGAAGGAGTACCACACCAGGTGGGTTAACTTCAGACCCCAACAGCCTACAAGGTATATCAGAAGGTCTGAAGTTGATGCCATTACTGGAAAGCCAAAGATAGTGCTGAAGTGGAGTCCTCCGCGCACGATGTCAAGAATCCCTCTAAGGGAAATGCCACAAGGACTTCACTCCACACTTTAAGTGGTGGTACTACGATTGGAGAACAGAAGAAGCGGTTATAGTCCTAAACAAAGAGGGCCAAATGGATACTATCAGGGTATTTGACCCATGTGGCTTACCAACTTGTCAGCTAATGATGTCTACACTCTATACAAGTGGCCACTGTTCTATGATACGCAGGATATGTACAAGCCCTCCAGTTCCAGAACGTCATAAGACTCTGCTTCGCGTTTGAGATTCACGCGGGAGTCACAAAAGAGGATAAGTACAAGAAATATGAGGAGGTGATGCAGAAAACAAGACATTAGAGAGATCTAGGTCCAAGGGGGAGTTTGTTGATACATGTATGTCCCTAGATCATGATATGAATGTAATAGATCTTGTTTATCTGATTCTGATGTAATGTTTGGATTGTTAATGAAATGATATTGGTTGTTTGTGATTTTATATGTTTAATATTTCATTAATGAGTCGATGTTGAATTGGTTAATTAGGTTTGTGGTTGTTTGAATTGTTACACATAATGTTAAATTAATTAATACATTCAAACTTAACACAATGAAGTTCTCATGCGAATGGCCCATGCGAATGGACCACACGCATGAATAACTTCATACAAATGACTCAGTCGCACGACTGAACCAGGAGACTAGATTAGTCATATGATTGTAACATAAGATTGGCTCAGTCGCACGACTGAACACTCAGTCGTGCGGATGAATCAACCGCATGGTTCAATCGCACGAATGAACCATACTAATGGTTCAATCGCACGAATGAACAATACTAACCTATAAATACAACCCAATTCGTAGAAAAATGTAAGCATTCATTCTATTTCGACTCCAGACGTACCCTACCCTAGCCGTCCAGAAACCTCCTAGTTCGTTCTCCAAGTTCATAGAACGCTGTAGATCGATTCCCAATCGATTCTTAACGTTAGATTCAATACTTTATTGATTCTTCGTGCGTTCTCACTGATTGGATCGCCAATCAAATAGGATTCCGCACTATTTGGTTTGGTTTACACGCTAATCATTCGGTATTTCGTTCAAATTACAGGTCCTAACAGATTATTAGCATAATAAAATTGTTTTTACTATAAAACACTAATTAGTTATTGATAAAATTAAAAACAAGAAGCTAGAGATAAACACAACTGATTTATGGATTATCTAGAAACAATCGGTTGATAGGCTTATCTTGAATCATCAAATTATTTAAAGTTACACAAATACTCCAAACAATATAAAGAAAACCCATATTAGTCCTATACTTAGGTAAAGGTAATGGTTGCAACAACCCTAGCGAAGAGACGTTCTCATGCTTAGGCTGCATACACACGTCATAAATCGTACCATCTGGCACACCCATTCGACATTCATTTTCCAAAAAAGATAACCCCTTCACTCTAAACATTAGTGGTGTTCTTTAACTTCGTAAAACTTAGAAAACTCATATTTGCACAAACAACAAACGGTAACCAGAGAAGATACATCGACACGTGTTAGTCATGACACATAACCAAACCAGAAGATATGAATACGCGAAACAATTCCAATGAGTCCTAGTTACAACCTAAACATGCAAGTAATAGGACAAATTTGAGAAAAGGCAAGATCCAAGTTATGATGACCGAATTAAAAAAGTCAGGTAGTGACGTGGAGCATTCCTTACCACTACCTAACCGGGGGTTGATGACATGGGTCTTCCTTTCATTAGCAAGGAATAATTCCTACAACAAGGATCGATATGGTGGTCAGGATTTGTTTATGGCAAGAAATGAGTGGGAAATAGAGAAAGTACAAGAGATATTCATAGAGGAAGACACTAGAATAACAGAGTAACATGGGGACAATCCCCTATCCCCTTATTGTTAATACAACAAAGGTCAACTCCTTTAGCCTGAGTACCATGCTCACTCTAATATAGGAAATCACCAACACTATCTAATAGGATAAATACCTCACATGATATAGAAAAAAAATGGTTATCCACTCTAGTTCACTCTTGCTATTTTATTAAACTTGTTGGGTCAGATAAGGCTAGTCTATATGTGTCAGCCTCCAGGATTTGAAGACCCACAACATCCCAACTATGTATGCAAATTGGATAAAGCTCTCTATGGGCTACATCAGGTACCTAGGCTGTGGTATAGGACACTTTCTCAGTTTCTCCTAAAGCATGGCTACACCAGAGGCACAATAGACAAGACTTTGTTTATAAAGAAGTCTATGAAAGACATTTTGCTTGTACAAGTTTATGTTGATGACATCATATTTGGTTCTTCAAATGACCAGATGTGCAAGGACTTTGAAAGCATTATGAAGAAGAGGTTTGAGATGAGTTCCATGGGGAAAAATGGACTTTTTCCTTAGAATTCAGGTGAAGCAAATGAAGGATGGGTTTTTTATCAATCAATTTATGTATGTAAATGATATTTTAGAAAGATTTGATATGAAAGATTGTAAGCTAGCCAAGACACCTACACCCAGAAATCACAACCTTTGTTCTGACTTTGAGGGGGAGGATACTGATCAACATCAGTATAGGGCAATAATAGGATCTCTAATGTATCTCACAACAAGTAGACCTGATATCATTATTGCAACGTGTATTTGTGCAAGATATCAGGCTGCTCCAAAGGTGTCTCACCTAGTTGCTGCCAAAAGAATTCTTAGATACCTCAAAGAAGCTCCCAAACTTGGTCTCTAGTATCCTACAAATCAAGACTTCAATCTCTATGGCTACACTAACAGTGATTATGGTGGCTGCAATATCAACAAGAAGTCCACATCCGGAGGATGTCAATTTCTTAGTGGAAGAATCATCTCCTGGCAATGTAAGAAGCAATCATGTGTCTTTACATCAACTGCTGAAGCTAAATACATTGTTGCTGTAAGTTGTTGTGCTCAGCTGCTTTGGATTCAAAATTAGATGTTAGATTATGGCTTCAACTTCATGAGACCCCTATCCACATTGACAACGAGAGTGCCATCTCTATTATAGAGAATCCGGTCAAGCACTCCAAGGCAAAGCACATTGACATCAGGTATCATTTCATTCAAGATACTCATGAGAAAAACTTGATTAAACTAGTTAAAGTTGACTCAAATGAACATTATGATGACTTATTCACCAAAGTTTTTATGAACAAAAATTTAAATATTTAATTATTGGGATGATAAGCATTGACTAGTTTCTCTTTTTAAAACCTCTTTAATATGTGTCTTGTTTATGTTGTCCAGTTACAAAAGGTCTTTCTTAAAATTTTCTAAGTATGAGCTCTTTCGAAAAAAATTTACCCTCGGAAGATATCTTTATCTATCTTCTGAAGGCAAATTCCTTTGAACAAGTATTTCCTTCCGAAGAGTTTTTGGTCTCGGAAGAACATTTGATCTATGTCAAATATACTTCCGAAACTTTAAAACTTTTTCCCTCGGAAGACCATCTACTCTCGGAAGCAAATTTTTCTTCGGACATAATTTGCATTCGGAAGTAAGTTTGGTTTCGGAAGAAATTACTTTCGGAAAACTTTTTCTCTCGGAAGAAACTGTGTAATGGAAATCTTTGTGCCCTATTCTGTAAAAAGGTAACATTTTATTAATGATGTCGGAATATTTTAAATGGTTTATCCTTACCGCCCCTGTCACATCATCACCTAAACTGTCCTTTCACCTTATCCATCTGACATTTTACCCACATCTAAATCTTCCGACTTCTTTTCTTTAATCTTTTTCACAAGCCCTAAATTTCCAGCATCTTATTTGCAACTCACTCTCTCAAATTACTTTGATTCCTCTGTTCTTTCGAAACAATGGCCCTAAATCCTTAGCATAACCAGGTCACACTCCTTGATTCTTCCAAGGATGTTAACTTTGCCCCCATCATCCAGTTTCTAATCCAATCCACCTATTTCACCGCCCTCACTGTAAACCCCACTGTTTACTCCAACCATATGGCCGAATTTTGAGCTAATGGTCAAAGCGACACACTGAATGGAGTAAGGGTTATCAAAACGAGGATTTGCAGACAAGACTTGATCATATCTAAACAAACCATCAGGGAGCATCTGGAGCTTCATGATGAAGGCGCTCCCACGGAATTTTCTAAGTCTGATCTTGAAGACACATACGCCCAAATGGGATATGGTAGAGATAGAGCAGGTCGACAGTGTATAAATTCAACTTCTCTTACAATTGGAAGTTCCTGCTTCATATTGCTCTCCACTATCTTTCAAACAAATCAGGAGGGTGGGATCAAATTCCCTATGATCTGGGATGTCTTGTTCATGGATTGGTCAGAGGCCTCAGATTCACTTATTCCAAATTTGTGTTGAATAACCTCAGAGGAAATCTCCACAGGGAACTATTCTACATGTATCCCAAGTTTATTCAACACATCATCAACTATGAGATGGATCAAGACAAACTTCAGCTTTAAGCAACCCTTCTTGTCCCTCACATGAGGCCGGGCATCTTCAAAATCCTGAAAAGGGTGTCCACAAACTTCTCTGGAAGATTTACTAACCTTCTTTTAGGTATGATTGAGATAATGGCTCCTGGTGACATCCCCGTAAATCCAACAGGTGATGAACCCACACCAGACACCACCACTTCACTACCAATTATTACTTCCCATCCCATTAAATTCATTTACTAGAGTCGCTCCAAACGAACCCTTGTTCAATCTACTCTGATTGAACAAGTTCCCCCTATTCAAGCGAAAAAGCCTAGAGTGGAAAGATGCGCTCCCACTTAGCCGGAGGTCCAACCATCCTCCACCATTGACCTCAATATCAGTGTTGAGTCTCCTCAGTCTCAACCTGATGAGCCTTGAACCCAAACCATTAGACCTCAGGGTGAGTCCTAATACTCCACTGAGCAGCCAAAAAGGGACAGCCAAATCATTGGCTCTATGCCATTAGATATTGATCAAGGTCCCGAGTCACTAGGAATAACCTTTATATCCTTCACTGACCTATAACCCCATCTGATGAAGATCTCATGTTTCATCAGGGCCATGATGTTGATCTACCACACCAATCTTTGGATCAATTGAGCCCTAGGGAACCTTTGATTTCTAGCCCCCATCAGCAAATCCAAACTAAGGTAAGTCCCATAGATGTGGAGGGGACTCATGTAAACTCAGCTGCCACTATTGAGAGTGTCTCATTGGGCTCTGAGGACAGTGATAACATCTATGAGACTAAGTCTAAGGCAACCTTACCTATTGATGCCCCTGAAAAAGATATCACTCTGTAGGGGAAACCATGGTGCCAAGAAACCATATCTGGTGATGAGGATGAACGTTCTAGGTATGTTATCTCATCTCCCCGTGATTCTTTAAAAGAAGATGAGGGAAGTCTGCAACTCACCATCAGAGACCTACTTTCTAAAGTCTCAAACCTTGAATCCAAGTTTAAGACTTTAGAGAATGATGTCTGCCACTCAGCTACTTGAGATTAAAAATCTGAAGGCCAAACTAGCTGAGACATAGATTGAGAATTTTGTCAGGCATGTACATGTACAAGTCTCTTTAAGTTCTTCCTCTAGCTCATCTACTTCTCAAGATGATGCTACCAAAAAGGGAGAGAATGTACAGAGTCAAGCTCATGAGGAACCAACTTTGGCCATTTTTACCCTATCTTTGTTTTACCCTACTCAACAACAATCTTCAACCATCTTCCCTCAGCCATCTCCCATCACATTTCAAGTGGACCCAAGGATGCTTATTGATCTCAATAGGTTCTTAATCAAGTTCCTAATAAGCTCCTCACTTGATCAACCCTCACTTGATATTGCTTTAGCCTACTTTTGAGCTGAAGAGTTTCAAAGGTTGAATGCAACATCTACCACTGAGGAGGAAGTTGGTCAACCTAAGGCCCTTATTGAACCTGAGATTGACTTCAAAGGGGAAATAAGGACTGATGGCCCAACAACTGACTTAGTTGGGTCAGGTAGTGCAGCTCCATTACGAAGCAGAAATCCAAGTTGCGGAAGGGATTATTGGATTATCATCTTTATCCGATGATCTGATTATCACAGAGGCCATACTTGATTTAGCCTCTGAGATAAACAGTGAGGACTTTCTCAAAACCCCTCTCTTTCAACCAGCATCAGCACCATAAGCTCAACCTCTCTCTTACCAACCTGAACACTCAAAGCCAGAATCTCCAAAAGCTGAATCTTCTGAAGACCCTAAAGGAAAAAAAGAAAATGACTGTAGAAGAGCTTTTAGAGGAGGAAAGGATGGAGAAATTAAATAAGACTGATAGACTCAATACTGGAAAGTTGCTAGCTGCAAGCAACAAAGCAGCAGCAGCTGAAGAAATGCTACTACTCCTACTGGATGAGCTGGTGCAGTTCGAAAAGGCAGCCTTGCTGCAAAGAGAGAAAGAAGAACTAGCTAGGTTGGCTGAGGAGGAGGAAAGAAGGAGGAAGAAGGAAGAGGCTGAGCAATAACTGAGGACTGAGAGGATAGCCTTCTTGTGCTCTAGAGGCTATTCTCAGGAGGAGCTAAGTCCTTATGACAATGATTCGATCTTGTGGCTTTTCCACAAAGAGCAAGATCAAATTGCTAAAGGGACGAAGAAGGCTACAAGGAAGAAAGTAAAGGAGAAGAAGAAGAAGGAAGAGGAAGCCAAGCTTGCGGCAACCAAGAAGGCAGGAGACAAAGCCTGGATGAAGGCATATCTCAGAGCCTATGGTTTCTCAGGCAGGCAAGTTGGTCCAACGACTGAGAAGACCCTGCAGCGACATGTTAGTGACATCAAAGCTGACATTCTCTCAGAAAAAAGAAACGAGGTATTCCAAACACCAAGTGTACAGAGGAGGTACCTAAACCTACTCCTAAACCATAACCTCAACCTGAACCCACACCCTTTCCTTTCCCCATCAAAATAGAACCTACCATTGAACCATACACCCCTGAACCTACTCCATCAACCATATCCTCATCCTCACCCATTGCCTAACAACAACCACCACCACTACCTATCCTCAAACCTAAACACTACCCAGAACCCAACCTTCCACTACCCATCCTTCACCCAAGCCATCCTCTGAACCATAAAAACTTGTAACCTTAGAAGAGTTTAAGGAGATCTAGAGGAAGCTCATAAATTGCACTACCTTGAGTGAGATCTCTTGTGAGGAGGAGTCTATCAATCTGTCATACATTGATGGCTCTTTCAGTTCCCTCACAAGAGAGGCATTCCTTGATCTTCCTAGGGGAACTTTGGACCAGACACTTAAACTCATTTCAACAAACTCGAATTCCCTCAAGGAAGAAGTATAGCTGAGAAGAATACTGGTGACTCTAATGGACACCAGGAAAGGTGATAAAATGCCACCTCAACCCCTTGTTCCCAGGAAGAAGATTGTCCAGTGGAGGTTTGAAGAATCTTCTCACAACTTTATTATGGAAAGGGAGTATGGTGAAGTCAACCGACTTGATACACCATCTCTGCTACACTCAAGCAGGTTAAATATTGTTGAGTTAGCAGAGAAACCATTCTCCAACCCCTCACTCTCAAGTAGTTGCTCACATCAGAAATCACTTGAGCAGCCTTCATCTTGAACTAACCATGAAGGCAAAGACTAAAGAAGAGTTGAAGATGAGAGAAAAGGAAGAAAAAGAAGGGTCAACTAAAGGAAAGACATTCCTGCAGATAGTTGAAGGCCTGGATTTGGAACCTGTAGTTAGATGGGAGTATGACTACAACTCCCGTCAACTAAGTCTATATAAAGGGCCACAACAAAGGGTACGTGTCATATAGAGTAACAGACTGTATATGTTGACTGGAAATGACTTGCACAAACTTCTCAGCACCACCTTCGAAAAGAACAAGGAAACAGATAAGTATCTCCTTTCCTTGGTGTTGAAAGTTTTGAGAAGCTGAAGATAGTGAAGTTTTGGTAGCATCAGCCTAGGGGGAGTTTGTTGGGTCAGATAAGACTGGTGCAACCAAAATAACACTTGGAAGAATTTTTGGTGCAACTGAAGAAAGTCCTTCAAAGACAAATCTATACTTCCAATGCCATGTTGAAGAACTTTCAAAGATTGAATGAGAAGAACTTCCAAAGAGGAACTCCGTCTTTCGAGACTAAGTAATTCCTCTTCCAAAGATAAACACTTAGAAGTTTCAAGATTAGAACTTCCAAAGGATAGAGTCTTGAAGACCAGTAGAAGTCTCGGAAGAAGTTGATTCTTCTGAAGTATAAGTGGCATCGGAAGAACTTATTCTTCCGAAGCCAGTTAACCTTTGGAAGAACCAACTATGAACCAATGGACATAAGTATGGTCGGTCTGACAACCGTTGCCACCTCTGATATATTGCGTGGCGCTTTTTCACGCCCATGTAGTTGGCCATACTTTATTCCACTGTTCACCTTTTATCAGTTAGTACAATTACCATGATTAGTTGGTGACAAAAGGTAAGTTATGGACCTGTCATGACTACCTAGTCTAGGATAGTATTTTATCTTAGATGTCTTACTTCTAACAAAGTAGTATTAATCTAGTATTAAGTTCCACGTGGTAATCTAAGTATAACCGGCTGTAGATAGTAGTATATATAGTTTCTCATTGTAAGTCAGTTAGTACGCTTGTAAGAGTCTTGAAAACTTTGAGTTGAGAAGTAATATATACAAGTATCTTGAAAACCATTTCTCGTGTTCATTAACTTAATATATTATTATCAACTCTCTCAAGAATTTTGCATCATCATTCGAGTGTGTCTAAGTGAGTTTAAGAGTTATACTTTATGTTGAGTGACCATAACCGATCCTGTAGTCATACTATAGCCTAACCTCACTAGAAACCTTGGAATCCTTTTACATACTCTCATGCCAGAGGCTAATCATAGGGGATCCTACCCTACGGCGAGAATAATAGTTTTGGTTGTTTGCATTTCACTACTCATAGGATCGGGCATACCTTAATTAATTTTAAAACAATAGTAAGAAACCTACGACCATAATTCCATTAAAGATATAAAGTTTAAATACAAAAATGCTATTTTATTGGATTACTCACTTATAAACAATGTAAAAACATTGTATATGTAAGAATTATCTTAGGCTGATGCAAATCTAAGTTCTCTCATCAAGCGATTCTGAAGTACAAGAAAGTTACTTCAGGAAGATTTGACAAATGCACAAAGAAATTCTCTAAGTGTCGAATCTTCCAAAGCCAAAGTCCCAATTTTTCCGAAGCCAAAGTGAGGTCTTCTGTAGCTTCATGACAAAGTCTTCCAAAGTTTCAAGACAAAGTCTTCTGAATCCTAAAGATTGATTTCTTCCATAGACAGAGAAGACATGCTTTCTCTGACATGCTTTTGACAAAAGCTGAACTCTTTTCGCTGCCATCTCTGAAGACTCACCAACTTATACAAGTTGGTGATTTCTCCATACTTTAGTCAAGTGTAGATTAAGGTCTTTGAGTCTGTAACTTTCCACTCTTGTACTTTTATCCTTTTTGTAATAGATTAGGATGTGAGCTATGGCATGCCATAGTCACTACTCAAAAGACAATCTGCCTTTTGACTTTACATTGATCTTGTTGTCTAGATTAGTGTTCCAGCTGGCTTTCAAAGTATGGTTGGTTTTAGGATGTAGTATAAAGTCTTTCATGTAACTAGTCCTTAGTAAGCCTTGTAAAAATTGTAAAACACTTGAGAGTAATATACATCATCCTTGAAAACCAATCTCTTTGTTTTTGTGTGTTCTTTACTTTTGTTCTTTGTTACACTTGCCTGGTTCCCTATTTGATATGTTAAGTGTTATTGCATCACCCTTAACCGGTCCTGCAATTAGTATCAGAGCATTTCAAACTCTTGATTGTAAGATCTCACCATCTTAAATCTCTTCAATTTCACAAAACACTTACCTGCTCAAATGGCAGCTCTCACTAAGGGTGACATGGAAACCGACACCAAGACCAAATCTCCACTAATCACTCCTGATGACTTTGATACTTGGTGCCAAAGAATGGAAGGCTTCATCAAGTCTCAAGATAGCATGATGTGAATATCTGTTATCTCAAGACCTCACATCCCAAGCACCACTTCAGCTACTACTGGTGCTGGGATGATACTAGGGTGATTAAGAAGAGGCTGCTCAACTAACTCCACTTATTGTAGAGCCTCTTGCTGCTGAGGGACCCAATCTGTCTTGGGCATTTGCTGACTAACCCAAATAGGTGTTATGTCACTAGAGATCTAGGGGGTCAAGATGTGTACTTCTGGCAAAACATACATGACCTTCCTCTGCATGATCTCTATGACATGAGAAGGTACTTTGAAAGTCTAAGGAATCCTGACCAATTGATGATGATGGGAATGGTCTTGATTCTGATGAGGATTGTCAACAGATGAAAATCAAGATTCAAAGTTCTCCTTCAATTTTGGTAGCATCAGCCTAAGGCTGATGCAAACAAAATGCTCTCAGCATGCACATGCGAAGTACATAGAAAGTTACTTCAGAAGATTTGATATAACTCAAGGAATTTCACTAAGTATCAAATCTTCCAAAGCCAAAAGACCAATTCTTCCAAAGCCAAAGATGAAGTCTTCCGAAGCTTTAAGACAAAGTCTTCTGAAGCCAAGAGATTAATTTCTTCCAAAGATAGAGAAGAATGCTTTATCTGATTTACTTTTAACAAAAGCTGAACCACTTTTCGTTGCCACCTCTGAAGACTCACCAACTTATATGAGTTGGTGAAAAGTCCATACTTTTATCAACTGTAGATTAAGGTGTTAGAGTCTGTAACTTTTTATTTTATACTTTTATCCTTTTTATATTAGATAAGGATTTGAGACATGTCATGTCATAGTCAGTAGTAAAGGCAATCTGCCTATTGACTTTACATTGATCTTGTTGTCTAGATTAGTGTTTCCAGCTAGCCTTAAGATTATGGCCGCCTGTAGGAAGTAATATAAAGTATCTCAAGTATTTGCCATGAAAACCAAGCTTTGTAACACTTTGTAAAAGAACATGAGAGCAATATACAATACTCTTGAAAACCATCTTATTGTGTTCTTGTTCTATTCTTTACTTGTGTTCTTTGTTTCATCTTTAAACCGGTTCCCTATTTGATCTGTTAAGTGTTCTAAGTCTCTCAAAACTCTATGAAACTATTACATTGACCCCCTTCACCGGTCCTACATACTCCTATGAAAATAGAAGTTGGATATTACGGTACCCTCGTTGAATTGAACTGGTATTAAAACACATGACCACGCTCAAACTAAGATTAGTTTGTTAGACAATTTCAAATTAAAGACGAGAACTAGAATAGTTGACCTGTATATAAGAATAAAAGAACATCCATGTATTATGTTCAACGAATGATGCAGGACCGGTGAAGGGTATGCACTTACAACACAACAACACAATGACGAGAGTTGCTTAGAACACTTAACAGATCAAATAGGGAACTGGTTAACTTGTTAATGAAAGATGCTAAGAACACAAATAAAAGTGAGACAGAACAAGATTGCAAACAACACAAGTATTTGGTTTTCAAGAATGCTGTATATTGCTTCTCAAGTTCTATTACAAGTTACAAAGCATCGATAGAAAGTTACAAGTACTTGAGATACTTTATACTACATCCTACAGCCGGCCATACTTTGAAAGCCAGCTGGATACAATTGACTAGACAACTACAAAATCAAACATAGAGTCAAAAGGCATATCTGCCTTTTGACTTGTGACTATGACATGCCATAGCTCACATCCTAATATATTACAAAAAGGATAAAAGTACATAAAGTAGAAAGCATGGACTCAAGACCTCAATGTACAGTTACCAAAAGCATGGACCTTTCACCAACTCATGTAAGTTGGTGACTTTACAGAGTTGCAGCGGAAAGGTGGTCCAGCTTTATGGTAAAGTACATCAAATAAATGCATATCTCTAAAAGTCTTCGAAAGAAATCTGTCTTCACTCTTTGGCTTCGGAAGACTTTGTCTTTGAAGCTTCGGAAGACTTCACTTTTGGCTTCGGAAGATGTTGGTCTTGGCTTCGGAAGATTTTACGCTTAGAATATTTCTAGTGCATGGTGTAAAACTTCCGAAGCATTTCTACTTCTGTTCTTTAGTGCATGCTTGCAGAGAGACTTTGGATGTTATGGCTGCATCAGACTTATAAGAATCCTTACAAACTCCCCCTAGGCTGATGCTACCAAAACACTTAGAAGATCTTCAGATGTTTGTAGTCTTCAGCACAATGATGACCATACCCTTCTTCATCAGATGGTTAGGATCATTCAAACTCTCATAATATCTTCTCATCTCAAAGAGATTATGCAGAGGTAAGTTGATTATGTCTTGCCATGTATTGACATTCTCAACACCTTGATCTTTGATAACATGCCATCTCTCTGGATTAGTAGTGAAGGTCCAGGATAAGATGGGTGTCTTAGCTGCAAGAGGAGCCACTTGAATTGGAGTTGATTGGGCTGCCTCTTCATGCACTTCCTCAGGTTGATCTGACTCAGCTTGAGGTGTAGAGGTGGATGATTCAGGCTTCTTCTTCTTAGACTTTGGTTTAGAAGCCATCCTCTTCTTCCTCTTAGAAGACTTTAACTGAGAAGACTGGTCTGCAGCACCTTGTTGATCATCCTTGTCCTTCTCAGTTGGGTGTTCCTCACTCACAGGTTCAGAAGGAGAGGGAGTTTGACCCTGCTGTGGATCAGAAGATGATGCTTGCTGAAGCTCAGAAGGAGGTCCAGGTTGTGTTGTCTCAGGTTGTTCAACCTTAACCTCCACTTCAGATGGGATTTGACTTGGAGGAGAGTATAAGTCAATTAGCTCTCCACTCTTGATCTTCTGCTTGATTACCCTGATATGCTCATCCATTGTGGATAGAGACATAGGGCCAAGTCTCCTTCCGGAGAATCCATACAACTTCAAGAAGCTCATCATCCTTTGTCTGTCAGCAGACTTCTTCTTACTCTTTTGGATGATAGCTCTTGACTTTGCAACATCTTCCCTCATCTTTCTTTTTGTTGCCTTTTGTTCTTTGAGCACTTGAAGTTCATTTTTTAAGATAATCAAACTCAATGTACTCAAAGGACAAGGGAATAAGTGCAGATGTCTGGTAGAGACCTGTGGCACCCAGGTAGTTGATCATGTTTTTCCTATCTGTTTCTTTGTCTACCTGAGGTTCTTGTGTAGCAGCCACATCCTCTTGCACAAGACTTTCCTGAACTGGGGAGAGAGTTGGAGCATGCTTGTATAATCTTTTCTGTCTCTTCTCTTCTTTGAATTGGAGAAGTAATCTTGCATCCTCGGCTTCCTTCATCTCTCTTGACACTTCCATGTTAGCCAGTTCATTTAATTGCTCTAAGGGGAGAGATATAATCTCATCTATGTCATAGTTCCTGGTCTGCAGGTAAGTAATCCTGACTGCCCTCAACTCATCTTCTTGAGTTTTTGGTCTGGGGGCAGCCCTGGCTTGCATAAAGCCTGAAGACCCAGAAGAACTTTCTCCCCTTAGCTTCCTCTTCCTCTCTCTCTCTCTTCCTCCTCAATCTCCTCAGGAGTCAAAATCCTTTTCCCTTTGTCACCTATAGACCTTTGTGACTCAGGGTGGATAGAGGTTTGGCCTTCATTGCTTGGTGTAGCATCCAAGCTCTGGCCAGAGAGAGGGTGTGAGACACCTTCACCAGCAGGTGTTTCCCTGAGGGAATGAATTTCTGAAGCAGTTGTTAGTGTGACAGGGCTCTCAGGCTCTATCACTGGATTTCAGCCAAGGTTTTCCCTTTAAAGCTAATCTCAGGGTCTGCCTCAGCATCCAGTTGACCAATGACATTGCCTGATTGCCTTTGTCTCCTTCTAAGGCTGAACCTTCACCAGTAATTCTGTCAGCATCCAGTCTCCTTCTAGCATTATGTCATTTCCTGAAGAGAGTTCCATCTATAGTGCCTCTTTTGTAGCCATGTTGACAGAGATACTGAGATAGAGTCTCATACCACTTTCTTGGTACTTGGTACAGCCCATATAGAGCTTAATCAAGCCTGCAGACATAATCAGGATGATCAGGATCTGCAAAACCAGGTGGTTGTCTGACATACACCTCTTCATCAATCACCATATAAAGAAAAGCACACTTGACATCAAGTTGGTAGACCTTGAAATTTTTGGATGAAGCAAAAGCTAGGAATATTCTAACAGCTTCAAGTCTTGCCACAGGAGCAAAAACATCTGTATAGTCAATTCCTTCTTCTTCAGTATATCCTTGAACAACTAGTCTTGCCTTGTTTTTGATGACAAGTCCTCTATCATCCTTCTTGTTCCTAAAAACCCATTTGGTTCCTATGGTTTGAGGGAGAGGACATAGGTTCCAAACCTTTTGCCTTTTGAATTGAAGCAGCTCCTCTTGCATAGCTTCAACCCAACTTCCATCCTTTAGAGCCTCATCAATTTTCTTTGGCTCTATCTGGGACAAGAAACAAGAGTGAAGACAAACATTTGCTTCATGGGTTTGTCCTCTTGTTCTCACCCTTGTATCAACATCTCCAATGATATTTCTGGTAGGATGAGACTTTTGGATTCTTAGCTGAGGGATCACAGCAAGTTGCTTAGACAGATTTAGATTTGAAAAATTTTGATATGGCAAAGAAGATTCATCCTCCACATCACCACACTTATCAAGATTGACTTGATCCAATGAGTGTGTGACATCATTGATGTTGTCTTCAATGCATTGGTTATTAGCATCAAGAAATTCTTGATTACTTTCACCACCACCATTTTCTCTAACATTTGAAGCTCCTTCTTTTGAGTTTTATGCCTCTAAGCTGGAATTTGAAGGCACCCCAGAATCATCAGCAGGATTTGTCATTGATGTGCTGGTAGAAGCTTCATTTGCAGGAATAGTTACCACTGGAGCTGAAGATGTGTAACCTGAGGGTCTTCTGAGCTCAAATCTTTGGTCAGGATCACCTGTTGGTAATATATCTGTAGATCCTGAAACATTCTCACAAGATTTGTTAAAACAGTTGGTAAATCAAGATCAAATAACCTTTCATACTAGGAGTGTGCTCATTGAAAGTCACATTGGCTGACTCCTCAACTACTCTAATTCTGAGATTGTATACTCTATAAGCTTTAGCTTGAGATGAGTATCCAATAAAGTGTCCATCATCTGATTTCTCAGCAAACTTGGCAATTTGATCCTTGGTATTCAAGATAGTGCAAGGACATCAAAACGACCTGAGAAAACCAATGAAGGGTTTTTTCTTGTACCAAAGTTCATAAGGAGTCTTACCATGTGTCTTAACCACTAAAACTCTGTTTTACACATAGCAAGCAGTGTTCACTGCCTCTGCCCAGAAGGTGATAGGCAGTTTAGAGTCAGACAACATAGTTCTTGCAGCTTCAATTAGTGTCCTGTTTCTCCTCTCAGCAAGACCATTTTGCTGAGGAGTCCTGGGAGCACTATATTGTCTTGTAATACCTTTTTCATCACAAAATGTATCAAGGATTTGATTCTTGAATTCAGTTCCTTGATCACATCTTATGGTTTTGACCTTGTGATCACATTGATTCTCAATCTTTAAGATGAAATTCTTCAGAATCTCAGGAGTCTCATCCTTAGTTCTAAGAAAGAAGACCCAAGTGAATCTTGTAAAATCCTCTGTGATCACCAAACAATAAGAGGTCCTTCCTAGACTCATTACACTGGTGGGGCCAAAGAGATCCATATGTAATAAGTGTAGGGGATTAATGATGGAGTTTCTTTCCTTTGGCTTGTGAGATACCTTGTGTTGCTTCCTTTTTAGGCATGCAACACACTGGTCATCACTTGCAAACTCTTTCTTTGGTATTCCAGTTACCAAATCATTCTTAATTAATTTATTCATGTTTTTAAGTTTATATGGCACATTCTTTTATGCCAGAGGAAAGATTCATAATTATTTGCTTTAGATAGAAAGCAGGAAACTTCTCCTAAGGGAGATGTTTCTTGCAAGTCCATCTTGTACATGTTCCCTTTCCTGGGGGCTCTGAGCAAGATGTGCTCATGAGGAATGACCACCCCGGGCCTGAGAACAATGCACTCATGCTCAGTAAAGAGCATGTTATGACTCTGATCACATAATTAGGATACACTCAAAAGATTGTACCCAAGCTCCTTGACAAAGTTTACCTTCTCAATGCTGAGCTTACCATTTGTGACCTTGCCCCTTCCAGTAATGTAACCTCCTGCATCTCTCCAAAAGCAACTGGTCCTCTATCAATTCTTTCAAACTTTTGGAGTAGTGACATATTGCCTGTCATGTTCCTAGAACAGCCACTATCAATGATCCATACAATTCTGTTTGTCTTGAGCTGTCCCGGCACAAAAGAGATAATTAGTTACATTTGGAAACCCAAGCCTCATTGGTCTTGGGCTCATCAAAAGAAGTTGAAGACAATGCAACAGTAATTGATCCTATAGTCATGCTAGAGAGATCATTTGCTGAAGTTGATGAAGAACTTTCAGCCACTTGGTCTTTCTTTGACTTCCGTACCACCTTTGGAAGCTTAGGCTTGACCTTCAATACTTCGGAAGTTTTGATGACTTCGGAAGTTTTGATGACTGGCCCTTCGAAAGATCTTGCTTTCACTGCAGCAGGCTTCAGTGCTTCGGAAGTATTCCTTTCTTCCGAGACCAAATTTTCTTCCGAAGGCAAGTTTCCACTTGTCTTCTCCTTCATTTTGAAGCTTCCAAAGGAAACAGATTTTCCTTCTGAAGCTTGCTTCTTCTTCTCCAAACTCTTAGAAGTTTCTTTCTTGGTCATGTGGAGAGTACTCCTTGGATTGTAAACACAATCTTTAGCAAGATGAGAGGTACTCCCACACATAACACAATCCATTTTCTTCCTTCTAGGAGTTCTTCTTTGTGAACAAGGCTGATCTTGATCACTTTTCTTCTCCATCTTCACCTTTGCAGATGCTATGGCAATTCTTGTGGGGTTAGAACTACCTTTGGAGCAGGATGGTTCAGGTTGTATAGCAGCAATGCACAACTGATCAGCCTTCTTCTTGATGATGGGATGATTTGGACATGAACTAGAACTCTTGTTGATGGAGTTCAAGTTTGTGTCTTCAGCCTTTACCATTTCAAATCCTGTAGAGATGAAGACTTGTTTCTGTGCAGAATTAAAGGTAGCCTTGATCTCTTGAGCCTTTTTGGACTTTCTTTGGACTTCCTGATCAAGTTCTTTCTTCTTGACTTGGTCATCCCAACAGCTTTGCTCTCCTCAGAGGGATGGTGACCCTTCTTAGAATGCTCTTCTTCACTCTTCTCAAATTCATTCTCCACCATCTCCTCTTCATCCTCTTCAGTCACAGGATCTATGAGGGGAAGCTCATCTTCACAAGTTCCACACCTAGGAGATCTTACAGACAAGATTGTGTGTGGAGGAGCTATCTCACAAGATCCTAGTCCCTGCTTATTTTGATAACAAACTTTTGCATGCAAGGATGAGGATATTATGTTCCTGAAGGTCTCTTCTTCAAGAACACATTTTTCTACCTTGGCTTTGCTGATCACAAGCTCAGCCTGGCATTCAGTTAATTTAGTAATGAAATCTTTGATCTGAGTCCTGTAGTTTTTATGCTCATGTTTAAGTCTAAGTCCTCCATCTTTAGTTTATAATCATTTTCAGCTCTTAGCTTTTAAAATATTCAAGGACTCAAGGTCAGATCTCATTTCTAAATTATATGACCTGTATCTATTAACGTTAGCAATACATTCAGGAGTACAAAGATGTTCCAATACCTTGGCTTCATCGTGGTCTGCCATGAGTGCTTGGTTTGGAGATGCATCTTCTACTTGAAAGCTCCAGTCAAAGCCTCCTTCTTCAACAGCAACTGCAGCTTGCTGCTTTGGCTTCTCATTCTGGGGGGCTTTCTCAGTGTAGTTTTGTCTGGTTTGTGCTTGGCCACCATTTGTCCTTGGTGCCTTACACTCTCTTGCAAAGTGTCCCATCTGGTTACAGTTGTAACACTTTTTATGCTTTTGTCCAGCCCAAACTTTCCACTGGCTGCATTGCTTGGAAACTTTCTCCCTGTCCTCTTGTAGAACTTCTTGGCTCAGTGAGTGAGAAACGCCATCTGCTGGACTATCTCCATGTACTCCAGATCATCTGGATGGATACAGTCCAAATCTTCAAGAGTGAAGAGAAAGTTGCCCGAAGTTTTATCAGCAGAGACAAAGGCATGAGAAGAACTTGTCCCTTGGAAAGGACTTCCTTGAGTGTATCTTTCCTTGGAGTCTCTGGGAAGGTGATGAAAGGGGCCTTTTGTGAGTTGTCGGGGAAGCATATAAGATGATGCTGTGGTTCAATGCTTTCCCTTTCAACCACATGGAGGGCTGAACTCAATTGATTGCTGGAGTTACCAAATGAGTTTTGCATGTTCATCTCCATCTGGTAGCCACTAAGAATACCATACAACTCCGTGAGAGTAAGAGTCTTAAGGTTCTTAGTCCTCTTGATAACAACACAATAATGTTTCCATTGTCTAGGAAGAGAGGACATAAACTTCCTTACAATGTCCCTGTTCTCAAGAGTTACTCCAACATCCATTAGAGTATCCACAATCTCAACATACCTGAAGTATTGTTGAGTCATAGTTGCACCTGCCTTGAAGGTGAAGTTTTCAAACTGCTACTTCAGGAGATCCTTCTTGTTCTCCTTTGCTTCAATAGACCCCTCATACATCAGCTTCAGTGCTTCCCATAGTTGCTTGGCAGTTTTGCACTTCTTGAAGCCTCTGTAGATGGAGTTTGGAAGAGCAGTTTGAAGGGCTGTCATGGCTTTTTGATCAATCTCTATTCTCTTTCTATCTGCTTCAGAGTAATCCGCCACAGCCTTAGGAATCATACCACCACCAGTAGCAGAATTGGTGCTTGGTATGTAAGATCCTTCAACAACAGAGTCACACATCCTGGAGTCTTGAGACTTGACGAAGCCTTCCTTTCTTTGACACCAAGTATCAAAGTCTTCAGGAGTGATCAGTGGAGACTTTGTCATAGTTCTAGTTTCCATATCAGCTTTGATTATAGCTGCCATTTGAGTTGTTAAGTATTTTGTGTGTGTGAGGGATCTTAAGATGGTTAGATCTTATATCAAGAGCCTGAAATACTCTGATACCAAATGCAGGACCGGTGAAGGGTATGCACTTACAACACAACAACACAATAAGGAGAGTTGCTTAGAACACTTAACAGATCAAATAGGAAACTGGTTAACTTGTTAATGAAAGATGTTAAGAACACAAGTAAAAGTGAGACAAAACAAGATTGCAAACAACACAAGTATTTGGTTTTCAAGAATGCTGTATATTGCTTCTTAAGTTCTATTACAAGTTACAAAGCATCGATAGAAAGTTACAAGTACTTGAGATACTTTATACTACATCCTACAGCCGACCATACTTTGAAAGCCAGCTGGATACAATTGACTAGACAACTACAAAATCAAATGTAGAGTCAAAAGGCATATCTGCCTTTTGATTTGTGACTATGACATGCCATAACTCACATCCTAATATATTACAAAAAGGATAAAAGTACATAAAGTAGAAAGCATGGACTCAAGACCTCAATGTACAATTACCAAAAGCATGGACCTTTCACCAACTCATGTAAGTCGGTGACTTTACAGAGTTGCAGCGGAAAGGTGGTCCAACTTTATGGTAAAGTACATCAGATAAAGACATATCTCTAAAAGTTTTCGGCAGAAATCTGTCTTCACTCTTTGGCTTTGGAAGACTTTGTCTTTGAAGCTTCGGAAGACTTCACTTTTGGCTTCGGAAGATGTTGGTCTTGGCTTCGGAAGATTTTACACTTAGAATATTTCTAGTGCATGGTGTAAAACTTACGAAGCATTTCTACTTCTGTTCTTTAGTGCATGCTTGCAGAGAGACTTTGGATGTTTTGGCTGCATCAGACTTATAGGAATCCTTACAAATGCCCAATATAAAAAGGTTAAACTGATAAGGTTACGATGGAAGTAGTACTTTGTTACTTGAAGAAAAGGAACTAGCTCATATATTGCTAGGGGAAGTGAGATGCTTCTAGGCATCCACCACAGTCTATGCTGAGGTAATTAGTTAATAATCATCCAAGTGAGAGTCTGTTGGATATAAAATATGTGATCATTAATAATAACACTGTTGCTATTGATTTACAATCCAAAGAGTTACACTTTGGAAAATAACAAGTAATAACTTCTAATTGTTTTACGTTATGATTCATAAATCACGAATAAAATTGATGGTGATTACTTATTTAGAGAAATAACTAATAAAGGGGATTAAACATTATGATTTTATAATTAATCAATTAAAAATTAGATGTTTAATTAGATTAAAAGTTAATTAATAAACATCCACTAAGGCTTTTGTGATTAAAGGATAACTACAAAGGGTAATTGTTAATAAACTGGGGACCCAAAACTTAAATATATGGGTTTAATAACATAAATTGGTTTTAAATAAAAAAAGAATTAGGAAAACTTTAATCCTCATTCCCTTCTTGGCAATCAACCGCCCCTTTACTCCATCTTGTGATTGCCAACCACAACACCACCAAAAGCCATCGCCGTTGCGGTCGTGGACCACCATCGTTGCCTTAACTTTCATTTGTGGTTGTATCTATTGCAAAGCTCGAAGCTTTTACATGAAGCTGGTCAAATAGAAAGACCGTTGTTGCTTCCAACGTGCAAAGCTTTAGTTTTGATCGTCAAGGTATAAGCTTTTTACCATCTTATGGTTGTGTTTGTTTACTCTCATCTAATTGGATGCATGTTTTTGGCATTCTATAATAAGATTAATTATGTTTAAATCTCTTCTGCTAAATTTAATAAAAGTTACTAACATAAAAATGGTAACAACTTTACTTTAGTTCACAATGATAACATAAATATGGACAAATGACAAAATCATTTAAATTGTATAAGTAGCAAGACTCCGGTAAAAAACATGCAAACCTATAATTCTTTGGAAAGCTAATAATGATAAGTTATGATACATCGGCATGAAATCATGATAGTAGAAGCAAATGATAAAATTATATTAATATTTATTTCTAGGTGACTAGCTTCTTGCCAAGGATAAATTAACCTCACAACCCTTTGTAAGGTTATCACGAATAACACATTAATTACCTCATATTGATTGAAACTGCAATAGTCATACACTCCTTCAACTTATCACATTTATATCTAATGTTATAAACTAGCTTACGCCAACAAACCTAAGATAAACATAATATATGATATATCAAAATCGTAACAAATATAATGTTTTATCCATATATACGTATAAGGATGAACATTTATAATCTATCATAAATATTTCAAACTTCACCCACCATTCCTACTGCTAATGCCATGATTTGACACATTAACAAATAATTCTATGAAGAAATGTCTAAAACATAAAGTCCTTTGACTTGATATGAAAAAATAAAAACGTTAAAAGCTTTAATATTCATCAATACTTATAAACGTACATATTCATTTAAAGATAATCATGAAAATACCATAGCATCAACAAGAACATGTGTAAATTCCATATAAATCAATAAAGATAAATAAGCTTGAACAAAATCAAAGTCATAAAGAAGAGCCTAGCTCATGATGGAAGAAAAAACAACACTAACGCTGAATATCTAACATGAAGTATGGTAAGAACAAGAGGATTCCAAATCAAAACTTAGTTAGCTGTTCTTGATGCTTCCTTTATCCTTCTTTAGAGTGGTTTTTCCTTTAATGATGGTGTTGGAATGGTGAGAGTGGCCTGAAAATAAGCTAGGATAGAAGAATACATCTTAAAACTTGAAAACGTATCTTCCCCTAAAACATCACACCCAAAATGAGAAGAGGCTTGCTTTATTTACAGAAACCATGTGAACATTAATTGTCCAACCTATGAGGAAGCACATCCGTGCTTCAAACAACACATTCGTTCCTGCCATGAAGCACCATTAGAAATCCAAATCTATTGTACGATGTCCTTTATCATATCTTTGGTTAGTTTTGTCAAATGGTACAATGTGCGATCGTGTAGCATTTAAGTGTGGTCATGTTGGGATCGATGAAAAAAGCTTAGATTTCCTGATTTGGTTGGGGTGCAATTGTGCTTGGCACACAGAAGCGATGTGTTGGCTAGGAATTCTTGAGAAAGCGCCCTATGAGCCATGCTTTTAAGGAAATTGGAGAGTAAGCTTATGCTTAGGGCATGGTGTGAGTGTGGATAGTACCAAATTTCCAAAATATTGTCTTTAATTACAATCACACAAGTTTCAACATTCTACCTATAAAGTTAACTCATGGTTCTATGGTATTGAACATAGCCTCAACTAAGATGTTATTCATTTGTATATGACTAGACTAATGATGAGGTTAAAGTGTTTGTTTTATAGGCCGATGATGATTGTAAAGATGAGCCTTTTTTCATTTAGAAATGGCAATGATAAAAAGCTTGATCGATCTTCATAGTGTTAGCGTCATAATGTAATATGGAGCCACAATGAGCTTGAATTATTGAGCCTCTTAATATTTAATCTTCACATTACTTGTGAACGTTTATTATGTTTTTTTATATAGTAATGTTAGAAAGATTATTTGATTTTGAAACAATGAAGAGTACAGAAACTATGATCCTTTTCGTTTTAACCACCACTATTTTAGGTTTGTTTCTTTGGCCACCTCACTTTTGCTTTATATATCCTCTTTCTTTGTTGTTATTTCGTGTACAGATCCACATGTAAATAATGATAGAGAGAGCACAAACGGTTGTTACTGTCGTCCTGTTGGTTCGACAATGATGATATTTGTGTCTTTAGCGTTTCTATAAGTCCTCTCTATGCTTAATTTTGATCTTTCTTTTGGTTTTGAGATGATGAGATATAGTAAACTTTGCATAACTCTGCTTTACCGGTAAACATCGAGGCTTTGATGAGGTCATTAGATCATTTGTTGTTTTGACATTAAAGACTTTCTTGGTTCGCTGCAACAACGGATCACATATCCTGAGCCTCAAATATTAATACTTTGTTTATGTTACTAGCAGGTGAATTGTTTGGGGTTGAAACATGTGACTGTGTTTATATTAATTGTTTTATTTGACAGAAATATGTAGTGTTCACGTCATGTTGTCATTAGAAGTCATATAATAATGTGATAGTGTTTGCATCAATTGTCGAATCAATAAGTACAATGTAGTATGTTGTTGTTTCAATTGCTATCTGTAAATATAGTTGCATATGGCCTGAAGAATGGTTAAATGAGCCAAACGACTAGAATAAATACAAATAAAATAACAAATCACAGCTAAAAATTCGCTGCAAAGCACAAAGCAATACACCTACTTAGCATTTATAAAAGAAAAAGAAAGAAAGCAATGTGAGCCTATAACTAACATATATTAAAATAACAAAAAAATTAAAGTTAAATTAAATGATATAGAACATTATAAAATAAAAATAAAAAGAATAAAAAATGATACTCCATGTTTTCATATTCCAAAGTAAAATAAAATGGAACTTCATGTAGGATGACAAATTGTTATTATAGGTTGACAAATTGTTATTATAGGTATAAAAACATAGATTAAGTGATTTAATTGAGAGAAAAAACAATTTGAATAACTTAATTGAAATAATGTTAAAACTTTATCACTATTTTATAAAATAAACTTTTATTACTTAAAATGAACAGCCTTAATTTTTATATAATTATCATAAAAACCGTGGATCTCATTAGTCAACACAAATAATTTGCGAACCGTTAACTTTGATTTTCAAATGTTTTAATTAATAGACCGTGTAAAATTTAGGATTTCATTATAAAAAGGGCTTGGATATACTAGTTATTTTTTTAAATCAAGATGTATATGACCTTTTTCTCAATGAATGCATTAGTTAATTTGTGTTTCGGCTCTTTGTTAGAAGCAAATTTGTCCTTTTTCGCTTTGATTATTCCGTATTAGCTTTATTTCACTAATTTTAATGTCTTTTCTAGACGTGTCTCTAAAATAGAAAATCAAAGCAAAGCAAAATGTTAGAGTTAAATAAGTCCATAGATATGTAGTCCAAGTAGTAAAAGTTAAATAAGTCCATAAATATGTAGTCCAAGTAGTAAAATATTACATTTGATTGCATTAGAAGTCTTTTTTTAAACGATAATGTTGTCATGTGTATGACAGGTGTTTCAAAGAGAAAACTTGGACGGTTGAGAGATAAGGATAATTGGAGGGATTCTAAATTGGTAGTATTTTTTTGGGATGACGAGTTAAAGGGTATATTAGTTAAAACACAACATAAATCTAAAAATATGTTACATACATGAATCCAAACACAATATGCAGGCTCATGCAAGTACTTCTTGTTTAATCGATCTTTTCTTACCATAACAATGCTTTAAAATTACATATTTATAGCAAAGAAGCCAAATGTACCATGATTAGGTTTAAAATATAAAACATAATGTTTATATCTCTTTTAGTGTTTAGGTTTGATACAAAATAACCAACCAAATCCCTTTCGAACCGGAGTAGACTAACCGGTCCATCCGGTTAACCGAGAATCCGCCAACAATACTGGTTCGGTTACCTTCCATGAACCAGACAAAAAAAAACCAACCAGTTATTAGGCAAGCGGATGAACTAGGAGGAACACTAGTGGTGAAGCACAAAAGTATACAATGCATGACATTTCACAATTCTTATTTCTCACTACTGTTTACATAGTATGATCAGACATGTCATCACACATGCACACAATCTAATATTGCATTTCCTAGATTCACGCTGCTATACACAATTGATTACCACCCTTTCTTCAACCTCCCCCTCCTCATACCTTGCTTCTTTATATGTGTGTTCACGAGGGAAGATATATAAAAAACCAATGAAATAATTTATAAAAAAATATTAAATGTTACATGGTAATTAACCGGAGAATTGAATGACTTTTATCCCATATTAGCATAATCAAAATTTTCTCCAAAAGAAAAAAGCATTTTTTTGTAAATCATCTATTAGGTTAATTGCATAGAAGATGTCCGGTGTAACCAAAAGTAAAGTGGTTACATACCCAAAAATATACTAACACGTGTATTACATTGATAGATATTGATCGACCGATGAAAGATAGTATGTAACATTCGACTCCTCTTACCTCCAATATTATCCGCTTTGCTCTCGAGTAGCTTATGTATTGACTTTTTTGGATGTTTGTGTGAAAACTTTAGAGGGGTCACCTATTCTGGATTGTTGCCAACCAAGCATGTTTAACTATAAAGTTCTCCTCTTATCCAAAGACAAAACGCCTAATATGTGTTGGTAATATTAGGGGCTGATTATTACTTATGAACACAACCATCAATCTTGTCGACGGCTGATGTGGAATTTTCCAAGGGTGTTACAATCCCTCCCGATTAGATTCATCGTCCTTGATAAGATTTGGCCCATCATCCCATTCATTAATGTGGGATATACCTAAGGTGTCCCTCTGAACACCTTTGAAAATTCACCATATGAGGTTTGTCCACCATCCTAAGCAGTATAAGAGTGGCTCTTATACCATTTGTGACATCCCTCCCCTCACACAATCATCAATGTTTGCTTTGCCATTGAGAAACTTATAGATTCTTCTTTTGTTTACTCGGGTGAAAACTTTACTGGAGTCACCCATCCCTGATTTCTGCCCTCCAATCATGCTTAAGTGAGTAGTTTTAATCTCATCCACCACTAAAGCTCTCGAACGTGTTAGTGATATTACAGACGGATCATTACTTATGAACTCATCATCACGTAATCATGAGAGGTTTGCCTAAAGTGTTACATAGTAGAACTACAATTAAAAAAAAGAAAAGATAATGCTATATATCTTTCTAACTATATGCCTCATTTTTTCTTACATTTTGATTAATAGACAATGTACACAATTAAAACATATCTTCAACTAATTTTGGTAAATTGAATTTTAGTAGACCAAATTATTATCTATTGATTGATTATAATCAATACTAACAACTGGCTGCTAAAACTCCCAACTTTTACTTTTATTATTTAAAACAGTCCAAGTGACATAATTTTTATTTTTTTAATTTGATTTGGACACGATTCAGTTTTGCATTGATAATTATGAACAATATGAATAAACATACATGTTAAAGTGAAACTAAAATAGATAGAAATAAGTAATAGTTTGGATTATTAAAATCGAATTGTCATTAGTTTTTGATTTCAAAAGATAAATATAGAGAGAGATGTGTTTATTCTAAAAAAACAACAGTGGTCAAAATCAAAGTTATTGTTTTTAACATTTTTAATTATCATGTTCCCATAAATATGATAATAGTAATGTTATTGTGTTATAAGATTAAACCAGAAGGGTCATAGAAAAAACAAAAAAAAAAATTAAATAATGAAAGAGGACCTGGAAGCATGTGAAAGAAAACGTCAAAGTTTGAGGAATATTTTCAGGACTTAAAACATTAATTCAATATAAAAATTAAAAAAATTGTGATCGAAATTACTAGAACCCTTGTGTGTGTATATACATATATATAAGTGTATATATATAAGAGAAATAGGATAATATACATACGGGGCTGGTTAAAATATTAAAATGCATTTGCCTAAAAACCCTAATAAAAGAAATTAGCTATGTATTTTATTAATTAATTGTTGAAATTAATTTTTAGGTATAAAAATTGTTCTAAGGGTAGTATGGGAAAAACAAATTTTGTTGATTTTTTTTAAAATTGCCTCACTTTAGTTTAACGTTCGTAACTTTTTTATACGATATTATTTTTTAAAATTAATTGCATCACAAAATCAAGCGTTTATCCTCTTTAATTTGAGTATAGTATTACAATATTTTTTTAGTAAAATATTCGTTGTTACGAAAATGCGTTGTTTTATGATAAAAACAACACATTATGTACTGTTTTGTCGTATAACAATACTTTTGTGTTGTTTAACGTTAAGACAACATGTTATGTGCTGTTTTATGGTAAACAACACATTATATGTTGTTTTAGGGTAAAAGAACATGTTTTGTTCTGGTTTAGAGTAAAACATAAGATTTTGTGTTGTCTAATGTTAAAACGTCACTTAACATTATTCTAAAATTATGTTATTTTACAATAAAAGGGTGTATTTTGTATTGTTTCATGATAAGAAGACACCTTAATTATATGTTGTTTTAGGTTATATTTTGTTTTACGGTAAGAGATCATAATTTGTTTTGTTTAGTGTAAAAGATTATATAAAACAACATAAATTTATTTGTTGTTTGCAGTAAAATAACAAGGTAAAATATAACATCCTGTGTTGTTTTATAATAAAAAACACGCTCTATATCGTTTCAATGTAAAACAACACATTCTTTTGATATTTTCATATGTTGGTAGTATGTAAAATAACACGTTCTGTGTTGTTTTCACGTTTCTTGTTGTTTTCATGTCAAACAACACGATTTGGATTGATGTTATATTCAGTGCTACTTTCACATAAAAAACAATATCTCATGTTTTCACATAAAACAATAAGTAATGTGCTTATTTAACATAAAAAAATGTTTTTAGTTGATTTAGGGTAAACCAGCACATAGGTAAAACAACACGAAACATGTTGTGTTTATGCGGTATTTTGACATACAACACATATTAAAAATGATTATATTAAAGTTAATTTAAAATCCGTGATCCTGTTTGAAGACATAGTATAAATTACGAAGTAAAAAGTTGTGCAGATCAAAATGATTTGCGAGAAAGAAAATGCTCTATTATATAGAGAATAATGTTTAAGACTCTAAATATGAATAAAATTAAACAAAATTTGTATGAAAAATATGATATATCTAGGTTTTGAATAAATAACAAAATTGAATGAAATAAAAGAAACTGATTTTATATTTAAATTTGTATGAAAAATTGAATACACAGATTTGGAAGAAAAAATTGATTTTATATTTAAATTGGATTAAGTTTTGATTCTATGAAATCCTAGACCTAAAGAAGAGATGAATAAAATCAATTAAGATTAGGAACATATTGAAGAAAATAAAAGAAACTAATTTTGGGTTATTTATATGTTATTGATTGTTAAATACAATATTACCCTTCCCGTTCAATTTTAAATATATTCACGTGTCAATCTCATATTGCTTCTTAGATTTTTAGGCAAATGGTTTTTTATTTAAACCAACCAATATATATATATATATATATATATATATATATATATATATATATATATATATATATTAGTATTTTTTAGGGGAAGTTATATCATAAAATCAATATTTTTTTAAATCTTTAATACGTGTATAGTATTGCTATATTTTTTATTGAAAAGTTTATAATAGTGTTGTGCTTTTATACAATATATATGGTGCTATTATCATGTATTATTGAAACATATAGTTTACAAAGTTACTTAGTACAATCTTCGTTGTGCTATTATAATAGCACGGTATAAACTGCAGGATCGGGTTTTGTCACTTAACACTTGGATTTCTTTCAAACTCACTTACAGATGAAGTAGAATCTCTTCTAAGAGTTGATAATAATATAATAAGTAGCAAAGAACACAAAAAAATAATTTTCAAGTCACTTGTATATATTAGTTCTCAACTCAAAGTATTACAAGACTCTTACAAGCATGTTACAAGAGTTACAATGAGAAACTATATATACTAGATCCTACAGCCAGATATACTTTGATACCAGTTGGAAACCTATAACTGAAACATATACTACAATGCTAAAGTTAAGGTATCTTAGATAAAGTATTATCTAAGATATGGTAGTCATGACACGTCCATGACTTACCTTTTGTCACCAACTAAAGTTGGCAACTATACTAACTGATAAATGTAAACAATGGAATAAAGTATGGTCAACTACATGGCTTTTTAGAAAACGCCATGTAGTATCTCAGAGGTCTGCAGCTGAGTGTCAGAGAGACCATACTTATGTCCACTGGTTCATAGTAGTGTCTTCCGAAGGTTAGTATACTTCGGAAGAGGCTACTTCTTTCGAGGCTTGAAGACTTCTTCATTTCTTCATACTTCAGAAGTTGACTTCTTCTCTTTTCTTCTAAGTCTTGATCTTCGGAAATGAATACTTAGTCTTCGGAAGTTGATCTTACACTTTGTCTTCAGAAGAACTCCATTTCCTTCGGAAGTTCCACACTTAGCTTCGGAAGTCCTTTATTAGTTGTACCAAAATAGTCTAAGTGATTTGGTTTTGGTTGCACCAGCCTTTCTAGATCCAACAAACTCCCCCTAGGCTGATGCTACAAAAACCTCACTTGTTTCTACTTCTCAAAACCTTCAGCACCAGGGACAGAAGATGTTTGTTTGTTTCCTTGTTCTTCCCTAAATTGGTGTTGAGAAGTTTGTACAAGTCATTAGTGGATAGGAGATCCAGTCTATCACTCTGAATAACATGTACCCTTTGTTGTGGCCCGCCTAAAGAGAGTTAGTTGACGAGAGTTATAGTCATACTCTGATCTAACTATGGATTCAAGTTCAGGACCCTCAACCATTTGAAGAAAGGCTTTGCCTTTGGTTGCTGATCCTTTCCTTTTCTCCTCCTCTCTCAGTTTCAACTCTTCTTCAATCTTGTTCCTAGCAGTTAGCTCGGCCAGATAAAGACTGCTCAGGTGATTTCTGATGTGAGCAACTACTTCAGAGTTGGAGGGGTTGGAGAGTGGCTTCTCTGCTAACTCAGCAATATCAAATCTGCTTAAGTGTAGCAGAGATGAGGCATTTAGCCTGTTTAGCTCTCCACTCTCTCTCTCAACAACAAAGTTATGAGAAGAGTCTTCAAACCTCCACTGGATAATCTTCTTCCTAGGCACAAGGGGTTGACTTGGTACCTTGTCACCATTCTTCGTATCCAATAGAGTCACCAGCCTTTTCCTTAGCTTCTTTTCTTCCTCATTCAGAGTATCTAAGTTGAGGCCAAGGAGCTTTGCAGGTTGGTCCAATGTTTCTCTGGGCAGATCAAGAAATTGATCTCTAGTGAGGGATCATGAGGATCCATCAACATAAGACAGTTTGATAGAATCCTCCTCACAAGAGATGTCGCTTAGGGTTGTACAGTTGATGAGCTTTGTCTTGATTGCCTTGAACTCCTCTAAGGAGAGATGTTTGGAAGGTTGAGAGGATGGTTTGGGAGGTTGTTGGGTAGGTTGTGGTGTTTGGGTTCTGGCGAGTGTTTTGGGTTTGAGGATGGGTAGTTTAGGTGGTTAAGGTGAGGAAGTTGGTAAGGTTGATGGTGTAGGTTCAGGGGTGTAAGGTTTAGAGGTTGGTTCAGTTTTGATGGGGAATGGAAAAGGAGTTGGTTTAGGTTGTGGTTGGGTTTGAGGTTGGGGTTGAGTGGTCGGTTTGAAGATCATCCCCTGTCCCCTACTATACATCTTCTTCCTCTTCCACGAGCGAATGTCAGCCTTTATGTCACTGACATGTCGCTGGAGGGTCTTTTCAGACATAGGAGCCACCTTCCTGGCAGAGAAGCCATGAGCCCGAAGACAGTCTTTCATCCAGGCTTTTTCACCTATCTTTTTGGCAGCAGCGAGTCCTGCTTCCTCTTCCTTCTTCCTCTTTAACCTCAGCTTTCTTTCTCTCCTTCTCCATTTGATCTTGCTCTTTGTTGAATAGCCATAAGATCGTATCATTGTTATGTGGAGATAATTTTTCTAGAGAGAAACCCCTAGAGGTTAGGAAAGTTATCCTTTCCCTCCTAAGCTGTTGATCAGCTTCTTTTTTCTTCTTCTCCCTTTCTTCCTCTAAGGCCAACCTTCTTGTTTTTTCCTTTTGCTGTATTTGCAGCAAAGTTGCCTTTTCCAACTCAACTAACTCCTCTAATGGTAGCAGAAGTACATCTTTATTTACAGCTCCTAAATTGACAAGTCCGTCAATGATTTCCACACTTCTTTTGTTGTTGACAGCCTCCTGGTTGGCTGCAGCTGCTTTGCTACTAGCAGCTAGCAACTTCCCAGTTGGAAGTCTTCTTTTTCTTTTAAGCTTTTCTAACCTTGCTTCCTCCTGAAGCTCTTCCTCAGTCATCTTCCTCTTTCCTTTGACATCTTTGGAAGTGCTAGACTTTGGGGGTTCTTGGATGGAAGGTTCAGGTTGAGTGGTGGTAATGGGAGTTGGAGTCATTGATGATGTTTGAGCTAAGGGTTGGGTGAGAAAATCCTCCCTATTAACCTCAGATGCAAGTTCTAGGATTGCATCTGTGACTATTAGATCATTGGATAAAGAGAATAGTCCTTCCGCAGCTACGATCTCAGCTTCGGAAGATTGAAGTTGTTCTTCCGAGGCTTTGACTTGTGCTTCGGAAGTCTGTGAGAATGCACTCTCTGTCCCAACCATCTCAATTGCTGGGCCATCAGTCCTTGTTTCTCCTTCGAATTTAATCTCAGGTTCCACTTGGACCTTAGGTTGACCAACTCCCTCAATAGTAGTAGAATGTGCATTCAACCTCGAAGCTCTTGAGCTTCGAAGTAGATCACAGACCAGTCAGGACTTGGATGTTCAATAAAAGATTCCATCAGGAACTTGTTGAAGAACCTGTTGAGATCTTGAAGCATCCTTTGGTCCACTTGAATTACAACTGGAGGAGGCTCAGGAAAAACTGAAGCTTGTTGCATGGGGTATCTTGAACTTAAGGAAGTGAGAGCTTGACTCTGTGGTTCCTCTTGTCTTTGGCTTTGTCCCTGAACACTCTCCCCCTTTTGGTAGAATCATCTTGAGAGCTTGATGAGCTAGAGGAAGAGGTCAATGAGACTTGAATTGGTACATGCCTAACAAACCTCTCAATCTGTTTCTCAGCTAGTTTGGCCTTGAGATTTTCAATCTCAAGTTGCTGAGTGGTAGATCTATCCTCTAAAGTCTTAACCTTAGATTCAAGGTTTGAGACTTTAGAAAGTAGGTCTTCAATGGTGAGTTACAGTCTTCCCTCATCTTCTTTTGAAGAATCACGGGGAATTGAGGTAACATACCTAGTATGTTTATCCTCACCACCAGATGTGGTTTCTTGGCACCCTGGTTTCCCTTGCTCAATGATGTCTCTTTTAGAGTCATCAAAGGGCATGGTTGCCGTAGATTCAGTCTCAGTGATGTTACCACTGTCCTAAAGGTCCATTGAGGCTCCTTCAGTAGTGGCAGCTGAATCTACATGAGTTCCCTCCACATCAGTGGGACACACCTCAGTAAAGGCTTGCTGATAGGGGCTAGAGTTAAGATGTCTCTCTAGGCTCTGTTGATCCTTGAGAAGGTGTTGTGGATCAACTTCATTGCCCTGACGAGACATAATCTCTTCATAAGTTTTTATTAATAGGTCAGTAAAGGATATAGAGGTTAAGCCTAATGACCCGGGACCTTGGTCAATGTCTAATGGCATTGAGCCTATGGTGGGGCTGTCCCTTTTTGGCTGCTCAGGGGAGTATAAAGACTCACCCTGAGGGTTTTCAGCTTGGGTTTCGGGCTCATGGGTTTGAGACTAAGGAGACTCAATACCCATATTAAGGTCAATTGTGAAGGATGGTGAGACCTAAGACTGAGTGGGAGCCCAGTGTTCCACTCTAGTCTTTTTGGATTGAACAGGAGGAGCTTGTTCAATCAGAGAAGATTGAACAAGGGTTCGTTTGGGACGTCTTTGATATGTGATAGTGATGGGGTGGGAAGGTAAATTGGCAATGTGAGGGTAGTTGCTGGTGTGTGTTCATCACCTATGGGGTTAACAGGGATGTCACCAGGAGCCATTGGCTCAGTCATACCTGGAAGAAGTGCAGTATATCTTCCGGTGAAATTTGTGGACACTCTCTTCAAAGTCTTGAAGATGGTCGGCCTCATTTGAGGGACAGTCAAAGTAGCTGCACAGACAAGCTGACTCTGGTCCAGCTCACAATTGATTATGTGCTGAAGAAACCTGGGATACATGAAGAATGTGTCCCGTTAGAGGTTCCCTATAAGATTGGTCAGCACAAACCTTGAGTAATTAAAGTGCAGGCTTCTCACCAATCCATGAACTAGGCACCCTAGTTCATATGGGATTTGATCCCATCCCCCAGATTTATTGGACAAGCAATGAAGAACAACATACGGCAGGAACTTCCAGTTGTAAGAGAAGTTAAACTTATATACGGTAGACCTGCTTACATCTCCATCATATCCCATTTGGATATAGGTGTTGTCCAAATCTGTCTTGGGGAACTCTATAGGAGCGCCCTCATCATGAAGCTCAAGATGCTCCCTGATGAGTTGTTCGGAAATGACCAACTCCTGGCCACAAATGCCTGATCTTATTACCCGAACCCCATTTAGGGTTTCAATCAGACCATTGGCCCAAAATTCAGCCATGTGATTTGAGTAAACGGTAGGGTTAACAGTCAGAGCAGTGTAATAAGATGATTGGGTAAGAAAGGAGATGATATCAGAGAAGTTGGTATCCCTTGAAGAATCAAGGAGTGCGACTTGGTTGTGCTGAGGGTTAAGTGCCATTTGAGAAAGTTGCAGGAAAATGAGTTCGGAATTGGGTGAATTGGAGACGAAGGAAGCTTTTAGGGCAGTAAATTTGGTAAAAAGATGAAAGTGATTAGTCGGTGTTATTTAAATGGGTGAAATGGCGGTTTAGGGGGTTTGGATAAGATGATGGAATGTTTCAGTGGAGGATGTGACAGGGGCGGTAAGGTTTAGTCCATTTAAATAATCCGACATCATTAACAAAATCTTTACTTTTTATAGAGTGGGGCCCAAAAGATTTCCATTACACAGTGTTAGGACCTGGTATTTGAATGAAATACCTAGTGATTAGCGTGTTAAACCAACTCAAATAGTGCGGAATCCTATTTGATTGGCGGTCCAATCAGTGAGAACACACGAAGAATCAATCAAGAATTGAATCTAACGTTAGAAGTCGATTAACAATCGATCTAATGTGTTCTATGAACTTGGAGAACGATTTGGGAGGTCTCTGGACGGCTAGGGTACGTCTGGAATCGTAATGGGATGAATGCTTACGTTTTTCCACGAATTGGGTCTATTTATGGGTTAGTATTGTTCAATTGTGCGACTGGGCCATAAGTATGGTTCAGTCGTGCGATTGAACCATGTGGTTGATTCATCCGCACGACTGAGTGTTCAGTCGTGCGATTGAGTCAATCTTATGAGTCAATCATACGACTGATCCAGTCTCCTGGTTCAGTCGTGCGATTTAGTCAATCGTATGAAGTTATTCATGCGTGTGGTCCATTCGCATGGGACATTCGCATGAGAACTTCATTAAGTTAAGTTTGAATGTTTTAATTAATATAACATAATGTGTAACCATTCAAACAATCATAAACCCAATCAATTCAATCACGACTCATTAATGAAATATTAAACATCACAAGTAACAAACAATTCATGTCATTTCATTAATCAATACAATTACATCATAATCAGACAGACAAGATTCATTACATTACAAATCATGATCTAGGGACATACATGCATCAACAAACTCCCCCTTGGACCTAGATCTATCTAATCTCTTGTCTTCTGCATAACCTCCTTATACTTTTTGTACTTCTCCTCTTTGGTGACTCCTGCGTGAATCTCAAACGCAAAACAAAGTCGTATAACGTTTTGGAACTGGAGGGCTTGTACAATGTCTTGTGTGTCATAGAACAATGGCCACTTGTATAATGTATAGACATCATTAGCAGACAAGTTGGTTAGCCACATTGGGTCGAATACCCTGATAGTATCCATTTGTCCCTCTTTATTCAGAACTATGACAGCTTCAGCAGTTCTCCAATCATAGTACCACCATTTGAAGTGTGGAGTGAAGTCCTGTGGCATTTCCCTAAGAGGGATTCTCGACATAGTGCGCGGAGGACTCCACTTCAACACAATCTTGGGTTTGCCAGTAATGGCATCAACCTCAGACCTTCTTATGTACCTCGTAGGCTGTTGTGGTCTGAAGTTAACCCATCTGGTGTGGTACTCCTTCTTCAGGGCAGCCTCGAACCAGCCTGACATCTTTCTTGGGTCAGCATACAACAGCTTTAGTTTAGCCAACTGGTTGGCTCAAAACCAGGTAGAGTCTTCAGATCATGTGGAAACCTAAAGTACTCTATGCCCTGTTCCCTCTTAACTGCATACGCGTTAAGGTCATCAAAATAAGCCCATGCAATAATCCTGCCTGACACCTTATGGTGTTTCTTGACTCTGTAGAGCATGGTGTAGGCATCTTTCTTTGGTGCAGCACGCTGGGCTCTCACTTCTTCAAAACAGGCAGCCCACTCAGCCTTACGAATGTCTACTTCATCATTTGAGGCTTGGGCTGTTCCTTCGGTCTTTTCGGTTTCCTGCTCCATCTTGTCTAGTACCTCAAACGTATCACTGACTAGGGACTCACCCAGATTGGGGACCACATTACCCTCGTTGTCAGCGTACTGAGGGTACTCTTCTGCAGTGATATCCTCTACCTCAACTTCATCAACGTCATTTAGCTCTTCATCACTGGTCGGATCAACTGTTGGAGCATCCTTGACAATTTTATCAGGATTGAGTCTGAACATCTCTGCCAGTTGCTCGTTAGATAGGTCATGAATTATTTCCCTTTCTTCAGGGGTATAACTCACAGACCTTCTTACAATCCCTTGCAGGTCAAGAATCATTGTTAGTTGAGTCTTGACCTGTTGAAGGGGAGCAATGTCAAACTCATCCCTTTGAAAGTTTGGATCTGTTTGATTTAAACATTCAACACATAAACCATTAGTAAGTAATCAAACAGAATTATATAAACTTAATATATAAACATTCAACACACTTGTTTTTCATTACATGATTCAAACACAAAATAAATAAATACATAAGACATCTAATCTGTACTTTTGTCTTGAATCCTTGGCTCGTCGCTCGGAGGAGCAGAAGTGGTAGATGACTGGTCCTGTCGATGCTTCGATCTTCGCTCTTGACCAGAAGCAGAGGCCGATGCAGCCGCATCCCCTCCTTCTGCTTCGTCATCATCATCTCTACCTTCTGTCCTTTCTTCCTCAGTCTCTTCATCATCCTCAGCATCCTCCTCATCCTCATCATCCTCGTCATCGTCATCATCTCCATCATCCCCACCACCCTCCTTTATCTTCAAAGGCTCATCCTTTGACCCCTTTAACCTCAGCATAATCGTCTTGTTGGTAGTCTCCAACTCCTCTATACGTTTGGCTGATTGGGCCTGCTGGTCCTGGAGTTGGGACATCTCGACTCTCTGAGCATCGATTAGCTGGTTCTGCTGATTTATCACCCGAGCCTGCTCTGCCATCTGCTAAGACTGGGCAGCAGTCAGGTCGGTCAACTGGCGAATCTGCGCCACCTTCTCCTCATCTGCAGCTAGCAGGCGCATCATCATACGGTTAAGCGCCGATAGCTGCTCCTCTACCCCGATGTGAGGTAGAGTAGATCCATATACATGTGATGGCTGGGCTGAAGGTCCGGCATGATGTGAGGTGGTGGTGGTAGTAGCAGTGGTGAATATGGGTCGGTAAGCGGGTGCTGGTGATGTAGGTGTGAATGGTATGGTGGTGGATGGGAAGGATACAGTGGTGGTAGGTAAGGTGGTGGCTGTGGTAGCAGTAGTGGATGTGGTGGCTGTGGTGATGGGTGGTATGTCAGTGGAGGTGGTAGTGGTGGCTGTGGTGGTAGAAGTAGTGGCAGCAGTGGTGACGAAGGTCAGGCGACGCTTCTTCTTCTTCAGTCTGTGGGGTTGAGCCATCCTCTTCCTCCTAGTCCCGGTGGAAGTGGATGCTCCCCCTGCAGCTCTGCCCACTGAACCCGGAGCATAGCTCGGGTCAGTCTCTCTCTCTGAGGAGTCCCGAGGGTGTTCACCAACCACCTTAAGCCCGTGTTCTGTGGGAACAACCTTGCTTCCCACAGTCCTAGTGAGGGGCTCCTCATCCGACTCCTCCTCCTCTTGATCACCAACTACGAACTCCTGATGGAAACCGGCCGTCTCAGCAACCTCTCCGGCAGTGGCAGACCCCGGGGGAATAACATCAGAATCAGTGCCTCTATGTGGAGCAGGCATATCATCCCCGGCGTCGCCGCTATCATCATCATCTGAGTCAATATCTGGTAGAGCAATCTGCTCTACATTTGAATCACTATCATCGTGGCGCCACTTTCTCTTGGCTGGCGCCACATAGTCAGCACGGGTCAGATGCCCAAACAACCTCCTGACAGGGGGTTTCACCTGCTTCCCCCTGTACACCTTCATCCTTCCTAACGTAGTGTCATCCATGACCTCGAGCACTACAGCATCCTCCTTCTCCTTCGGCAGGGAGGGAAGCTTCTGATCTATAATCATCTGCATAAACCTCGGATACATGCAGAAGCCTTCCTTCCCTTTCCCCTCAATGTTCTCCACCAGGTAGGTGAAGATCATTTTGGAGAAGCTGAACGGGTGGTTCAGCACCAATGCAGCATAAGCGTTCTGGATCTGATCCGACAACTCATCAAATCCTCCCTTCCTCGACGCTATGCACTTCAGTAGAACATGCGCAAGATACTTGAACTGGGGACAGAGGTTACTCTTGTTGAGTACCCCAGCATTAATGTCCCCAGAGTACTTGGCTCTCATAAAACATCCTCTGACCGTGAGGGGGTGTAGACGAGTAGGACAATCAGCATCATCCCCTAACTGTAGAACAATCCTCAAATCCTCCTCTGAGATGGTAATAGCCTCACCAAAGATCGTACTCCTGATGCAATGAGGCTCAGAGGATCTATCAACAGTCGCGCCTTCCCAGAAGGCCTGCTGCACTGATCTATACGGCGTGCATGGTGTAGAGATAGCATGAGCAATCCTGGATCTCAACAGAAAAGTAATGATGCCTGAGAAGTCAGCTGCATTCCTGGATGTCAAATCCAGATGAGCACATATGTTATGCTTTGTGCTCATGGTCCATCGACTCGCCATCTGTAACACATAGCAATATAAACATTAGTACCTTTGGCTAAGAGCATTATGAAACACTTAAACTTGAATAGAATGTTTCTGTCATGCGATTGAGGTTGTGCGACTGAATCAGTCGTGCGACTGAACAGTGCGATTGAGGTTCAGACGTGCGAATGATCTCATGCGTACGACTGAGTGTGCGACTGGACTCATGCGCATGTACTCTTATGCGGTTACACCAGTCGTGCGACTGAGTCTCATACGCATGGTTCAGTCGTGCGGTTAAGTAAATCGCCCCCTTCTGTCGTGCGACTGAAGTTCATCCGCCTGTCCAATCGTATGACATCCTGTCCATTCAATTCAAATTAACTTTTTCACCAATTTTGAGTTTTAGACATTGTTATCTGGTTCATTTGACTCGCAATATGTTCTTATAACCTATAACACACTTAATTTCATCTGTTTGAGTAGTTAGGTTAGGTTTGTCCGTTTTAGTCTCGGCTTGCTTTCTGTTCAAATTTCACAGATCTGGAGTCACAATGAACACGATTTTGGTTTCTTTCCACTTCAATTTACCTGTAAAGTCGATGGAGATGATCAGTACTCAAGAATCGGGTGTATTAGGAATCAAAGGAAATTTTGGCAGAGTTTGGTTAAGTCGTGCGATTTAGGGTTTCTTTGAGGGTGATGAGTCTCTGCGACCGACTCCTCCTCTATTTATACTAACCCTAGATCCAATCGTGCGACTGAGTTCATACGCCCCTTTCAGTCGTGCGAGTGGGACTCAGTCGTGCGATTGGGTCAGTCGCCCTTCTCCAGTCGTCCGATTGGATTTCAGTCGTGCGACTGACTCACTCGTTCGCACTTAAGCCTCCGACTGGGCTAATCGTATGGGCCATTCGGTTTGATGGTCCATACTCATAGTTCATTCGTGCGAATGGATTCCATTCGTATGGTTAGTCCATACGTATGGTCCATTCGTGCGAATGGGTCATACTTAGTTAATTTTCTGCCATTTTTACCAATTTACATTTACAACCCCTTTTAACTTTTGAATTAACGTTATGAGCCTTTGATCATCTCAGACATGATCATCTTATCTGGAAAACATTTTGATCACCTCAGACGTGATCCTTTTAAAAACACTTTGTCACCTCAGACGTGACTGTTTTAAATTTTCAAAGCACATATGGTCATCTCAGACATGACCCTTTTAGTGAGTTGATTCCCTTCTGATTTTCCTGATGTAGTCCGACACACGACTAAAATTAAAATTAAAACACTAACTAATTTAAAACCTTAAACTAATTACATAACAAACTTATTTTTGGCTTTTTGTGAGAGATAAATCCAGAGATTGATATCTACGGGATTTGGTTCGGGAGTAGACAGCTTCAACTTAGATTGATCATATCTGGACCAATTCAATTTTGGAATCATACAGGTAAGTCAAATCATTTGGGACTAGTTATTAAAACTTTTGATGCTCAAATTCTCGGTGTTCATCCAGAGTCGTTAGCACTTTAAGGAAATCATACTGAAACTCTTAGATTTTCACATTGATTTGAACTTTGAGAATGTAGCCACAATGATTGTCAGTATGTTTGTCCACTTAAATCCATACACAGACTTTTGACACAGACTGGTGACTTATTTAGGTTTAATTATTTCAACTAACATTTGTGGATCCCACACTTATATGGTAATCAACATTCCTCAGGAGCTTTTGAGCGGTCTACGGGTATTATTACAAGAAGAGACTATTCTTAGAGCTTTCAAAGAGAAGCCTGTCCTCAGGTCAGTGCCATCGCACAGCAGAGAGGCGGCAAACAACAATGAATTCTAGAATATCTAGGTTATGCTTATCCTCAGGTCAGTGCCATCGCACAGCAGAGAGGCACACAACCTATCTCCTTGTTAGAGCAGCTTATTTTATTTTACACAAAATGCACCAACAACATAAGTCATTAGCTTTATTGCATTTGTCTTTCATTTTTTTTCTTGCTTTGCTCTAATTATGGTCATCCGCACACATTTGTGGCGTTTAAATGCTCATTACCCCTTATTGGAATATATTTGATTGTGTTAACCAGTGATAAGATGGAAGCCCACAGTCAGTTGAACAACTTAGTTTGATCTTGAGATCACCAATCAGGTCTAATTGTCTATTGTGTTGAATCTACCAACATATCATTTGTGGTCTAGCAGCCTCTAAGTCTACTTTCTTTGTGTCACCTTAGGAGTTGCCAGTTTTCTATCATCTTCCCTTTTTATATTGCTTAGACTACACAGACTTATACTTTGAACTTTTGCATCTTTTCAAAACTTAAATTTTTAAAGTCCCTCTTGATTTGTTCCTGTGTACTATCATTTTCCAAAGGTATTGAATCGGTATCACAGACACAATCTACCTTATTTCAGCTAGTTACTCCTTCTCCCTCATATTTTTTTTTAATGTTAACTTGCTGACATATTCTCCCCCTAAAATACTAAAATCATTTCTGGTTTAATTATTTTAGGATTTTAATAAACAGCAAAATAACATGAGTTTAAATAAAACAGACGAAAATAAAACAAATAAAATAAAATAAAATAAAATAAACTTTAACTAAACTACATCGGACTACACATTATCATCATCAGGAATTACCTCACTTTTCTTTTTAACGCCGTTGACCTCTAGCAAATATTGAAAACGTGGTTTATCAAAGGCTTTAGTATAGAGGTCAGCGCGTTGAAAATCAGTATTAATTTTAACCACATCAATTAAGTTCTTTTCAAAACAATCTCTTATGAAATGGTATTTAATACCGATGTGTTTGGTCTTAGGATGTTGAACCGGATTTTTAGTTACTGCAATTGCAGCAGAGTTATCAACAAAAATAGGAGTAGATGAGAATTTTAAACCGTAATCCCGCATTTGCTGTTGAATCCAGATGATTTGTGAACAGCAACTTGCAGCAGCAACATATTCGGCTTCACAGGTTGACAATGCAACCGATGTCTGCTTCTTACACTGCCAGGTAACTAATCTTCTCCCAAAGAATTGACACCCCGCTGATGTAGACTTGTAGTTCATCTTGCAGCCCCCGTAATCCGAGTCACTATACGCGGTAAGCTCAAAGTCATCATCATGAGGATACCACAATCCAAGTGTGGGTGTACCCTTCAGATAACGAAAAATCCTCTTGACCCCGATCAGATGGTTGACCTTTGGTTTAGCCTGATATCTAGAACATAGACATGTAGCATACATAATATCAGGTCTTGAGGCAGTGAGATACATGAGGGATCCAATCATTCCTCGGTACATAGTGGCATCTACAAGATCTCCATTCTCATCAGGTGCTATATCATGATTCGTAGCAAGTGGAGTCCCAGCAGCAGAAGCATTCTCCATGTCAAAGCGACTGAGAATGTCTCCTACATACTTGGTCTGATGTAGAAAGATCCCATTAGGTGTTGATCCACCTGTAACCCGAGAAAGAACTTCATCTCCCCCATAGCACTCATCTCAAACTCTTTCTTCATCACTGCTTCAAACTCTTTGCATAACTCTTCGTTCTTTGACCCGAAGATTATGTCATCAACATATATCTGTACAAGCAGTAGGTCGCCATCCTTTTCTTTAATAAACAGTGTACAGTCAATGACTCCCCTGCGAAAGCCGTGTTTCACAAGATGAGTCGAGAGTTTCTCATACCAAGCTCGAGGAGCTTGATGAAGCCCATATAAAGCTTTGTCGAGCTTGTAAACTCTATCCCGATGATAAGGATCTTCAAATCCCTCGGGTTGACTTACATAGACTGTTTCCCTGATTTCCCCATGAAGGAATGCACTCTTCACATCTAATTGGTAGACTTTAATCTTCATGTACGATGCATAGGCAAGGAAGATACGAATAGCTTCCATCCTTGCCACGGGTGCAAACACTCATTATAGTCAATCCCCTCGACTTGGCGAAAACCTTGAACCACCAGTCGAGCTTTGTTCCTGATAATGACTCCTTGGTCATCCTTCTTGCATTTTAGTACCCATTTGGTGCCAATGACTTTAGCACCTTTAGGTCTATCAACCAGAGTCCATACACCTAACTTCTTAAACTGCAGAAGTTCTTCTTGCATGGCACTCACCCACGCCTCATCATTTAGTGCTTCACTGACATATTTTGGCTCAACCTGCGAACAAAACATCGATAAGCACCATCATGAATGTAACCTTTCTCCATAACTGAGGCGTAATCAGCTGAGTATAGCTGATTTCGGGTTTGTACTCCTGATCTGACATCCCCAATAACATTGTCAAGGGGATGATAGACGTTTAGTCGTGATCCTGGAGTAGTAGGAACAGCCACCTCAGAACCGAGATTATGAACATTTGGTTCTGCATCTGAGGTAGTTGGAGTTTGAGGTTCCGAAGTCGAAGGTGCATCACTCGTAGATGCTTGTGGACTTTCAGGAACTGGAACCTGTTCCTCCTGACTGTTCTGGTCATCTGCTTCAGTTTCATCTTCAGAGGAGGAGTCACTGTCATCGACTACTCCCCCTGACTGAGTAGATGATTCTCCCTGTGTGCTAGATGGTGTATTCAGAATATCATACATCATCCTAGTAGCTAACTCATCATCCGAGGGAGAGAGAGGATGTTGAAGGACTTGAAGAATCCATCATAATCGAAGAAGTATGCAGGTCCTTTGCCTGTAGGTGGTGTGGTATATCTCTGAACGTCGACATTACACCACACTTCTACAAGACCCGTTGAGTTATTGTAAACTCGCTTGTTCGGTATGTTGTATCCTAGAAAGATTCCTTCATCTGCCTTCTCGCTGAATTTGCCTTCTTGTGTCTTCTTCAGAAGTGTACACGGCGCGCCAAAAGGTTCAAGATACTCCAAATTCGGTTTGCGTCTTTGTAGTAGCTCATAACATGTCTTTCCGTGGCGCTTGACTATTAGGACTCGATTCAGTGTATAACATGCATTTGCCACTGCCTCATTCCAGAATTGGATAGGCAGTTTCGAGTCCGCCAGCATAGTCCGTGCAGTCTCTATCAAGCTTCTGTTCTTCCTCTCAGCAACACCATTCATCTGAGGCGTGTAGGCAGAAGTGAATTGATGCACAATTCCCTTTTCCTTGCAGTATGCCTCCATCCATTGATTCTTGAATTCTGTCCCGTTGTCTGAGCGTACTTGTCTAACTTTTAGCTTGTAGAGAGATTCCAGTGTGGTTACTAATTCCTTGAATGACTCAAATGTTTCTGATTTGGATTTCAGAAACATTACCCAAGTGAACCTTGAGTAGTCATCAGTGACCACAAAACAGTACAAGTCGCCTGCAATGCTCCTTGTACTGACTGGACCAAACAGATCCATGTGAAGAAGTTCAAGAGGAAGTTCTATTGAATGAACTTTCTTTTCCTTATGAGACTTCTTTGTCTGTTTGCCTTTCTTGCAAGCTACACAAAAGTCAGGAAGTTGGAAGTTCTTGACATTTACTCCTCTCACTAAATCCTTCTGAATCAAATGATTCATCTTCCTTTGACTAATGTGTCCCATTCTCCTATGCCAGGAGATTGAATCCTTCTCAGTAGCTTTAGATAGAAAGCACTGAACCTCATGATCCGTTGTAGCAGCTGTTGACAGATCCAAGACATAAAGGTCTTTATATCTTGAAGCAGTCATCAGAACTTGGTCCTCTGGGATCATGTAGTCTTTCTTCAGCACGTAACACTTCTTGTTGTCGAAGATGACTTTAAATCCTTTATCGCAGATTTGGGAAACAGAAAGTAAGTTATTTGAAGTTGTTGAACGTAGTTCACCTTATCAAACTTAACTTTCTGATTTCCCACTTCTCCCTGAGCTGTGATGTAGCCTCCCTTGTTTCCTGCAAAGGAAACATGCCCTCCTTTTATTTGTTTGACGTTTGATAAAAGGGCTCTATTTCCTGTCATGTGCCTGGATGCTCCGCTGTCTATAATCCACGTGTTAGTCTCAGCGCTGTATCGAACACCCTGCACATACAAAGTAAATGAATTAGTTTAGGTTAGGAACCCAAGCCTTTACTGTCTTGGGTTTCCCAGAGGCATCACACATCATAAACTCCACCCATTGACCCTTAGAGGGTGAGGGTAGCTCAGGTTCCTTCTTGTCATCAGTATCAGACACGCAGGATGACTTCTCTTTCCATAAGCCAGATTTGTGCAATGCCTGTTTATGATAAACAGTCGTCTGGCTTACAGGTTGGACTTTAGGTTCACTAGATCTTCTAGGTGGAGTCAAAGAACTCCTCTTAGAAGACCTAGGTCTAGAGTCCTGAAGATCAATCTTCTTCCTAGGTGTCTGATAGAAAGGACAATAGGAAGCAATGTGTCCACATTCTCCACAGTTGTAGCATGACCTGCTATCAACTTTATGAGTAGACTTTCTTTGTGGAGAAGTGCGTGACACTCTAGTAACATCAATCACTTTAGGTTTTGACTCTTGTATGTTTGATGTTTTCTCTGGTTTAACAAAATTAACTGTTTTAACCTGTTTAACATGTTCCACTTTTTGGTTAACTGGTTTTTGACTTGAAGCATGTGAAAAATTAACGTTTGAAGTCCTTTTAGGTTCTGATTTGACTCTGTTTGACCCTGACTTTAAGTTAACTTTTTCAAATTCATTTTCCAGATTAACACAAGGCAATTTACCCTTTGCCTTTGAAGTGGCCTCCTTTTGTTTCTTTCCAGATTCAGTAGATGAACATGATGTGTCTGGATCAGTAACAAGAGGAGTAGTCACCACATGATCCTTGATGGGGTTATTATTTACTGGTCTAGACTTAGTGTTCATCAAGGTCTCAGGTGGTGGTGGAACCACTTTGTAGCCTAATCCCTCCCCGTTATTCCTTTCTCTCACTAAGTGTTGAACTATGTGTGAAGAACTAGTCCAACTATGCAGTTTCTGTTTTAATGAATTAACTTCTACTTCTAGAACTGCCTTTTGCTTCTTAGTGTCCTCTAGGGAGTTTAGATAGTACCTAATGTCATTTGCTTGGTTAAAGGCAACTACTTCGGTTTCCCTAAGCTGTTTAGTCAATAGGTCTATCTTTTCTTTATAACTATGCTCATTTTGTTTTAGTACTCTATTGGCCTCAGTGCACAGTTGTAAATCTTTTACTAAGTTATCATTATGATCTAATAACCTAGCAAATTTGTCATCTATGCTATTCCTAAAAGTATCACAATCAGAACAAGCATGATTATTAAACATTTGGTCAGTTGTACTTACCTGTGTTGGTTCAGAAGAGTTAGCCATCAACGCAGCATCAGATGTCTCTGGTTCTGGTGATTCTGACTTTTCTGTCTCTGACGTGGAAGTCTCCTCCTTTGGCTTGTAACTGACCTCGGCTGCAGTTGTTTCTTCACTATGTGACATTGCTATCTCAACTGCTAGATCACCTTCACTCGCAGAATCATCATCAATATCCTCAACACTGGCAATGTTAGATTCTCCTGGTGAGACAAACCTAAAACTCCAATCCTGTCCTTCATCATCATGAGCAGTCAAGGCTTTTGGATCCTTGTTTGATGAAGTAGAACTGGAGGCTTGCTTGTCTTGGCGAGTAAAGGACGAGAACGGGTTCCCATTACCCGTCTTCTTTGGCTTGACACATTCTCTCTTTGAAGTGCCCCTTCTCTCCACAGTTGAAGCAGGTCACTTTGCTCTTGTCAAAGCCAAATGTGGTATCCTTAGTAGCTACCAAGTTCTGTCCAGTCTTCTTAACAAACTTCTTCGCCCTTCGGACAGCACTAGCTAAGGCCCACATTATATCCATCCTCTCAAGCTCCATTTCGTCCACCTGCTCGTAGTCCTCATCTGCCAGATGGCAGTTTCCAATCTTCCCGGCAACAAGTCCATCATATGAATGAACCACTGCAGCTAAAAGATCCATATGCTCTCGAGCTACTTCTACGGTCACATTACCGAGGTTCTCGGTCTTCAGTTTGGTAGCACTTGCTTCTGATCCAATATATGGGTACATGACGACCCTGACGTGTCTGATCCAGAAGGAGAAGCATGTGAAGGACCTGACGAGCTAGACACAAATGCAGTCTGGAGAGGTGCTCCAGATGTCTTAGCTTGAGGCGTGGCGTTGTATAAAGCTGGATTTTGTGTGTACGAAGACTTCTGAGCTCTATACTTCATCCTTAGCGCTTCTTCTCGCAACTTAAGAATGAAGTCATTTATATCCAGCTTTATAAGCATTTCATTCTGTCTAAGGTTAGACACGAATGAAGCCCACTTATCAGGCAATCCGTCTGCGAAGTTGCTTACTTTCTCTTCCATGGTCGTTTCCACTCCATGTGTATGCAATTCGCTCATCAAGTGGTAAATCTGTCTATGACTTCGTCTAAACTCTCGTTACCAATAGATGAGAAGTTATCGAATTCCTTCTTTAACTCCTTTGCCTTGATTGCCTTCAATGACGCATTCCCATCATATCTCTTCTCTAGCTCATCCCACAGTTTCTTGGACTGCTTATTCTCTGAATACTGGTGGAATATGTCTTTGGGGATAGACTGAGTGATCAATGCATAAACCCTTTTCTCTGCATTGTACTTTACTTTCTGTGCGTCTGTCATCCCACTTAACGTTAGCTTAACTCCATCAGCTCCCACCGGTGTACTATAACCGATCTCAATGGCTTCCCACAGATTAGGATCTACTCCATTAAGGTAGATCTCAAAACGTTGTTTCCAGTGGGGAAACTCATCTAAAGTCAAGAGCTTTGGTGGTTTATTGTGATTACCCACCTCACTCTCAAGCAACAGCAGGTTCTGAATCCTCGAGTCCTTCCCAGCAGTAAAGGCTGACATCTGATCTTCCATGGCTAATAAACTTAGAATCTAATCAAACAAACTTTCACTGATGCGACTGAAGGATGCGAATGGTCTAATCGTGCGTATGAACTCTGCGACTGGTTCAATCGTGCGGCTGAACTGGGCGATTGGTTCAGTCGTGCGAATGAATCTGGTGCGTATGAGCTATGCGAACGAACGGTTCAGTCGGCCGAATGAGGGTGCGACTAGGTCCAATCGTGCGAATGAGCAATGCGAATGGAGTCCAGTCGTGCGAATGGGTCACTCGTGCGACTGAAGCTGCTGTTTTGCGAAAATTTCTAGGTTTGACGGGTTTCAGCCGTAAAAATTCGAAATTTCACAAGTCCTAATCGCCTAAGTCCGTAGAAACCAAACTTCGATGAGCAGGGAACGTCCAAGATCACTTTTGATGCCAAAGATTGCGTTTTTAGTGCAAAAACACAAACTTTTATGCAATCTTGATTGAATCAACACGTAATCAAGAGCCAAAGCTCTGATACCACTTGTTAGGACCTGGTATTTGAACGAAATACCTAGTGATTAGCGTGTTAAACCAACTCAAATAGTGCGGAATCCTATTTGATTGGCGATCCAATCAGTGAGAACACACGAAGAATCAATCAAGAATTGAATCCAACGTTAGAAATCGATTAGGAATCGATCTAATGTGTTCTGTGAACTTGGAGAACGATTTGGGAGGTCTCTGGACGGCTAGGGTACGTCTGGAATCGTAATGGGATGAATGCTTACGTTTTTCCACGAATTGGGTCTATTTATAGGTTAGTATTGTTCAATCGTGCGACTGGGCCATAAGTATGGTTCAGTCGTGCGATTGAACCATGCGGTTGATTCATCCGCACGACTGAGTGTTCAGTCGTGCGATTGAGTCAATCTTATGTGTCAATCATACGACTGATCCAGTCTCCTGGTTCAGTCGTGCGATTGAGTCAATCGTATGAAGTTATTCATGCGTGTGGTCCATTCGCATGGGCCATTCGCATGAGAACTTCATTAAGTTAAGTTTGAATGTTTTAATTAATATAACATAATGTGAACCATTCAAACAATCATAAACCCAATCAATTCAATCACGACTCATTAATGAAATATTAAACATCACAAGTAACAAACAATTCATGTCATTTCATTAATCAATACAATTACATCATAATCAGACAGACAAGATTCATTACATTACAAATCATGATCTAGGGACATACATGCATCAACAACAGTAAGGTAATCAAATAGGTATAGATAGATGAATGAGATATCTAGTGAGAGTATATAGAGGGGGATTTTACTTCCGAAAGTAAAGTTCTTACTTCCGAGGGTAAAAATTGCTTTCTGAAGGGAGAGTGTTATAAGCTTCGGAAGTAGTTCTGATATGTAATCAATCGCTTCTTCTGAGACTAAAAACTCTTCCTAGAAGAAAATTATCGTGGGAGGAATTTGCTTCGGAAGATATGTAAAACATCTTCTGAGGGTTAATTCCTCTTCGGAAGAATTTATACTTAGTGAAAATTTCAGAGAAGGGCCTTTTGTAACAGGGCTTAGATTGTTTTGACATAAGACTTTACACATTTAAAAAGGTTTTTCAAATAAGCTAGACTAATCAATGTTTATCATCCCAATAGCTGTAATGATATACTTAAATCTTTGTTCATCAAAAGCTGTGGTGAACAAGTCAGCATATTGTTCATTTGAGTCAACTTTGATTAGCTTAATTAGATTTTTCTCATGAATATCTCTAATGAAATGGTACCTAATATCAATGTGTTTTGTCTTGGAGTGCTTCACTGGATTTTCAGTAATGGAGATAGCACAATTGTTGTCAATGTGGATAAGAGTGCTCAGGAAGTTGAATCCGTAGTCTATCATCTGGTTCTGAATCCATAGCAGCTGAGCACAGCAACTAGCAGCAGCAATGTATTCAGCTTCAGCAGTTGATGTAGAGACACATGATTGCTTCTTGCATTGCCATGAGATGATCCTTCCACCAAGAAATTGACATCCACCTGATGTTGATTTCTTGTAGATATTGCAGCCACCATAGTCACTATCAGAGTAGCCATAGAGATTGAAATCACTATTCCTTGGATACCAAAGACCTAATTTAGGTGCTCCTATGAGGTATCTGAGGATTCTCTTGGCAACAACTAGATGAGACACCTTTGTAGCAGCCTGATATCTTGCACAAATGCAAGTTGCAAACATGATATTAGGTCTACTTGGTTGAGATACATCAGAGAAGCAATAATTGCCCTATACTAATGTTGATCAGTATCCTCCCTCTCAGAGTCAAGACAAAGATTATGGTTTTTGGGTATAGGTGTTTTTGCTGGCTTACAATCTTTCATGTAAAATCTTAGTAAGATGTCATTGACATACTTAGATTGATTGATGAAAAACCTCATTTGCTTCACCTGAATTCCAAGGAAAAAGTCCATTTTTCCCATGGAACTCATCTCAAACTTCTTCTTCATGATGCTCTCAAAGTCTTTACACATTTGGTCATTTGAGGAACCAAATTTGATGTCATCAACATAGACTTGAACGAGCAAGATGTCCTTTCCAGACTTCCTTATGAAAAGAGTCTTATCAATGGTACCTCTAGTGTAACCATTCTTCAGGAGAAACTGAGACAATGTCTCATACCACAGCCTAGGTGCTTGGTGCAGCCCATATAGAGCTTTATCCAATTTGGACACATAGTTGGGGTATTGTGGGTCTTCAAATCCTGGAGGCTGGCACACATAGACTTCCCTATCTATATCCTCATATAGAAAGGCACACTTGACATCAAGCTGGTAGATACTGAAATTCTTGGATACAGCATAAGCAAGAAAGATCCTAACTGCCTCAAGTCATGCAACAGGTGCAAAGACATCAGTATAATCGATTCCCTCCTCTTGAGTGTATCCTTGAACCACCAGTCTTGCCTTATTCTTGATGATCAAGCCTCTATCATCTCTCTTGTTTCTAAAAACCCATTTAGTGCCTATAGGTACTTGACCAGATGGTAGAAAACATAGGTTCCAAACCTTTTGTCTTTTGAATTGAAGTAGCTCCTTTTGCATTGATTCAACCCAGCTACTATCTTTCAAGGCATCTTCTACCTTCTTGGGTTCCATCTGGGACAAAAATCATGAGTACAAGTAGACATTCCCATTGTGAGTTTGTCCTCTTGTTCTCACACCTTTAGTGACTTCCCCTATGATGTTCTCAGCTGGATGAGTGTTGTGAATCCTAAGTCTAGGAATTACCTCCAGTTGCAAAGATAGATCCATATTGGACATATTTTGCTCAGGAGCTTGAACACTTTGTCCAGCTGCTGTTTCAAACTCATTCAATGAGGATTGATTGAATGAATGAGAAATATCATCATTTGTTGGCTGTGAAGCAGCATTAACAGTTGCATGTTCCTTAAAGATGCTACTTCCATCAGCTTGGTGTTGTGTAGTGTCACCTGATGAAGTTTGGTGGTCAACAGGTGAATCACTGGTTGAAGCTCCACTATCCCTTGAGAAAGTCATACTGTCAGATCTGCCAATAGTGGGAGCTTGATTTGTTGCAGCTCTTGGAGAACTTGGAATAGGTTTGGGTAGCTCAAACAGTTGGTCATCATCAGAATCACTTTGAGCACCTGTTCCAGCTGAAACATTCTCACAAGATGGTTTAGAATAGTTTGGAAACAATTCTAAATCAAAGATATGATCAGGGCCATTCCCTCTAACACAAGGAGTGTGCTCATTAACTGTAATATTAAAAGATTCCTCAAAGTGTTGATTTTTGATGTTATAAACTCTATAAGCTTTAAAGTTCGAGGAATATCCAACAAAGATAACATCATCCGACTTTTCAGCAAATTTTGTGTAAGGCCCCGTTCCCGGGACGCCTACAGTTGGTCATTCATCGCACATAAAACATATATTAACACATGCCTCTTGAAAATATTGCAACAAAAACATTCAAAAATGACATCTCATTTCATTATAAAAACTTTTGCCAAATAATACATCATTATCCGATTACAAAATACATATTTGCATTACATCACAAAAGCATTATAAATGGATGCCATCCCAAAAGAGCCGAGTAGCCTTGCACTGCCATCCTCAGCAATCATTACCTGCCAACTGGAAAACATATAAAAAGTCAGCGTTGCTGAGTGAGTTCTAGTTTTATATTAAAACATACTTTACTTTCATTAAAACTATTCCTTTTCTCATGCGATCATTCATCATACGTATACACAGATAATGTCATTAATATCTTTCATCACATTCGTTAACTTTCGTTCTTTTCATACGTTCATTCTTCCGAGTTTGTTGCGACGACAGAGTCGCTCACCTCAATAGCAATCCCAACGATTGCACGCTATCCGAGTCTGTTACAACCATAGGCTTGCTCACCTCATTGCCAATCTTAACGATAGCACGCTATCCGAGTCTCTTGCAACAACAAGGTTGCTCACCTCATGGTAACATCAACGATAGCATGCTATTCGAGTCTCTTGCAACAACAAGGTTGCTCACCTCATGGACAACCTCAACGATTGCACGTTATCCGAGTCTCTTGCAACACAGAGTTGCTCACCTCATATATATGCTTGCAAGCCTTTCCTTCGTTCATTCATCATTCATTAATGCATGCATTCTTACTTCATGTTCCTCTTTCATTATCTTTCACTTTACATTACATAATACTTCATTCATTCATTAACATGACACGTAAAGCCACAAGAAAGATAAACATACATCATAATAAGGAACATATCATACACAAACATCATCATCATACAGGGCAACATCATACATACATAACATGCATAAACATGCAACATCATCATCATCATGCCCAACATACTTGCTAAGGTCATACAGTCATCTTACATGCTCTTACGGGGACTTTTACGTCAAAACTTACATCTGCACTTTACCCCCGAAAGCCAGAAGTCGAACTACACTTTCCTTCGAGTGCAACAGCCCTATTCGGGTGTATGGACACCCTTCAGTCGCATGACCTCCATGCGACTGAACATCATGCGATTGGACTCATGTGGATGAACATCTATGCGAATGAGCACCTAGTCGTGCGTATGGACCTCATGCGGATGGAACTAATGCGAATGAGCACTTATGCGACTAACCTCATGCGAATGGACTCATGCGACTAAGCACATATGCGACTGGATCCTCAGTCGTATGACTCCCCATGCGACTGGACCCCCATTCGTGCGAATGAAACCTTAGTCGTGCGAATGAACCCTCAATCGTGCGAATGAGTCCCAATCATGCGAATAAACCTCAATCGCCTCCCATTCGGCCGTATGGCCTTCATTCGATTGCATAGCCCTAGTTGAATCAGAATGGAGTTCATCCCGAACCCAATCTGCCATTTTCGACCTCCAAGCTCATCCAAACCCATTCTAAGCCTAAATCAACCATCTTAGACCTTAGGAATGCATACCACAACACCATACAAGGACAAATAAGTCCGGAAACATACTCTAAACGCATCACACGCAACACACCCAAATGGGTCAAACACATACACATACGAAAACGGGTGTTTCATGCCTTCCAGCCCCAAAATCGGTTGAAAACAAGTAAAAGTGGGGTCCTAGAACTCACACAAACGAGCACAACGACAAGGGCTTCGATTTGGCTTGCTACACGACGATTTTGGCCACTCGAACCACCCGAACCGACCCTTTCTTCCTCTTTTCTTCCTTTCTCTCCTCTCCTCTCTTTGATAGCTGAAAATGTGAGTGTGGGGGAGAGGGTAAGGGCTGCCCTCTCCCTTATATACTCCCACTCGCCCGACCTTCTTTCGTTGGCGAGTTTGGTCCCTCGACTTTGGACTTTATTTCTTTTTCTTCCTTCGTCGGCTTCAAAATAATAAATAACCGGGTGTTACATGTCCACCCCCCTTAAATAGGTTTCGTCCCCGAAACCTGTTATTCTTCGAACAAACGTGGATAATGTTGTCTCATTTCTTCCTCAGTCTCCCACGTTGACTCGGATCCCTTCCTGTGCTTCCACTGTACACGCACAAGAGGAACCACTTTATTTCTCAGTCTTTTCTCTTTTCTATCGATGATTGCCACTGGTTGCTCCACATAATTGAGCCGTTCGTTGACTTCGATATCCTCCAGTGGAACAATCATGTCTTCATCAGCTAGGCACTTTCTCAGATGAGATACATGGAATGTTGGGTGAATTCCACTTAATTCATCCGGTAACTCCAATCTATAGGCCACCTCTCCTACTCGAGCGATGATGCAGAAAGGGCCTATATACCTTGGGCTCAATTTACCCCGCTTTCAAAAGCGGATGATACCCTTCCAAGGTGAGACCTTCAACATAACTCAGTCACCCAAATGGAACTCAATCGGCCTGCGTCGTTTATCAGCATACGACTTCTATCTGTCTTTGGCTGCCTTCATGAAGGCTTTAATCTTCTCAAGCTTCCCAGTCGTAGCCTCGATTACCTCGACGCTCCCCAATTCCTTCTGACCAATATCACCCCAACAAACGGGTGTTCTGCATCTCCTACCGTATAACATCTCGTATGGAGGCATACCAATGCTGGCATGATAGCTGTTGTTGTATGAGAATTCGGCTAACGGTAGGTGGTCATCCCAACTTCCACCAAAATCAATAACACATGCCCGAAGCATGTCTTCCACTATCTGAATGGTCCTTTCTGACTGACCATCAGTCTGGGGATGATAAGCCGTGCTAATATGTAACCTCGTCCCCATAGCGTCGTGGAATTTCTTCCAAAATTTAGATGTAAACTGAGTGTCGCGATCTGACACAATGGAAACCGGCATACCATGACGAGTTACAATTTCCTTGATGAACAAACCGGCACACAATGTAAACTGAGTGTCGCGATCTGACACAATGGAAACCTCTCAGATGAATATGTCTCGCGGATTGGTAGAAAGTGAGCAATCTTCGTCAAACGGTCAACTATCACCCATATGGCATCATACCCCTTCGGGGTACGCGACAGCTTTGTAATGAAATCCATGGTGATGCGCTCCCACTTCCATTCCGGTATATCCAAAGGTTGGATCTTCCCATACGGCTTCTGATGCTCGGCCTTCACCTGTAAGCAAGTAAGGCACTTACTCACATACTCCACCACGTCACGCTTCATACCCTGCCACCAATAATCCTTCTTCATATCTTGGTACATTTTCGTGGCACCTGGGTGAATGGAGTATCGAGTCTTGTGAGCTTCATCCATGATCTTCACCCGTAGATCCCCAAAACAAGGAATCCACACACGATCGAATCGGGTTCTAACACCGAGTGTGTTTTCACCCAATTCCACGACCAGACCTCTCATTCTTTCAGAGTTAAGATGATCTTCTTTCAATGCCTCATCTTGAAACTATTTAACTTGCTTCATTACATCGGAGGTCATGATCAACTGATATGCTTTCACCCGAATCCGCTCGGGCCTCTCTTTCCGGCTAAGGGCATCAGCCACCACATTGGCCTTGCCCGGGTGGTAGTGGATCTCACAATCATAATCCTTTATAAGTTCCAACCACCGTCTCTGCCTCATGTTCAGATCCTTCTGCTCGAAGAAGTACTTCAGACTCTCGTGGTCAGTGAATATGGTGCACTTCGTCCCGTAAAGATAGTGCCTCCAGATCTTTAACGCAAAGACCACGGCTGCCAGCTCCAAGTCATGAGTGGGGTAATTGACCTCATGAACCTTTAACTGTCGGGATGCATAGGCTATGACCTTTCCTCTCTGCATTAACACACATCCCAACCTCGAGTAAGAAGCATCAGAATAAACCACCAGATCTTCACTTCCATCGGGTAATGACAGAACTGGAGCTTGAGTCAACCTCGCCTTCAGTTCCTCGAACGCCTTCTCTTGAGCTTGACCCCACATGAACTTCACATCTTTTCGGGTCAACTTAGTCAGTGGAGAAGCAATTTTAGAGAAGTCTTGGAGAAATCTTCTATAGTAGCCCGCCAAACCCAAGAAACTACGAATCTCAGATGGCGTCTTTGGTGACTTCCATTGCATAACCGCCTCCACTTTCGCCGGGTCCACCATAATCCCGTCGGGATTCACCACATGACCCAAGAACTGAACTTCGCGCAACCAAAACACGCACTTGGAGAATTTAGCATACAATTTCTCCCTCCTCAGCGTCTCCAGAACCTCCCAAATGTGACCGGCGTGCTCAATCTCGCTCCTCGAATAAATCAGGATATCATCAATAAACACAATCTCTGATTTATCCAGCATCGGCCGACACACATGGTTCATCAAATCCATAAAAGCAGCTGGCGCGTTGGTCAAACCAAACGACATGACAAGAAATTCGTAGTGACCATAGCGCGTACGGAAAGCTGTTTTAGGAATATCTTGCTCCTTCACCTTCAACTAATGGTAACCAGATCGAAGATCTATCCTCGAAAACCAACTGGCACCCTGAAGCTGATCGAACAAATCATCTATCCTCGGTAAGGGGTATCGGTTCTTTACCGTCAACTTATTCAGCTCACGGTAGTCAATACACATTCTCATGCTACCGTCTTTCTTCTTCACAAACAATACCGGAGCACCCTAAGGAGAGATACTCGGTCTAATGAACCCCTTATCAAGTAGCTCTTGCAACTACTCCATCAACTCTTTCATCTCGGTCGGAGCCAACCGATACGGTGCCTTGGCAACAGGTTGGGCACCCAGTATCAGATCAATCTGAAACTCGATCTCCCTGTCAGGTGGCACTCCTGACAAGTCTTCTGGGAACACGTCTGGAAAATCACACACAACCGGTACATCGGCTAGTTGTGGTGTTGGCGTATCCACATCCTTTACATAGGCCAAGTAGGCACTACATCCACGCCTCATACACTTTCCCGCCACAGCCATCGATATCACTTTCGGAATCGTAGTAACCCGATCCCCATAAACCGTCATTGAACTACCGTCAGGCGCTGACAACTGAATCATCTTCTTGTGACACACAATGTTCGCCTCGTAGTCCGCTAACCAATCCATCGCAAGAACCAAATCGAAACCACCTAAGGTCATCACAAACGGTCTAACAGGAAACTTATGACCCTCTAGCTCCACATCACAGTTTTCTATCATCTCAGAAATACTGGTAGACTTACCTATGGCAGTTTCTACATCAAAGGGCGCATCAACACGTCTACTACTAACAGGTAGCTTAGCACAGAAAGCAGCAGAAATAAAACTTTTATTGGCACCCGAATCAAATAACAGAGAAGCTAAAGTTTGGTTCACCATAAACGTACCGGACACGACATCAGGGTCCGTTCTAGCTTCCTCTTGTGTCATGGTGAATGCCCTGGCGCTCGCCCTTAGTCCCTCACCTCCTGTCTTCTTCGCCCCGGAGCTCTCAGCCCTCGGCCTCTTACAATCTTTGCTCATATGACCCTCTTCACCACAGTTAAAGCACCGGACCGTACGACAGTCCTTTGCCATGTGCCCCGCCTTCCCACATTTGAAGCACAAGTTCGACCCAAACCTGCACTCCCCGCTATGCTCCTTTCCACACTTGCCACACCTTCTCGATCCCGCACTCGACGTGGCCACACGGTGGTCATCCACTCGTGCCCTCTTATTACCTGTCGAGGCATCACCCCGACCAAACCTCTTCTTCTGCCAGTTTCGATCACCACCGCTCTTCTTCCCACCTTCAGTCACCACCACCGTTCTCTCATCATACAGTCTTCCCGCCAAGTCCACCGCCGACCTAAACGTGCTCGGCCGGGCAGCGATCATGTGCCTGCGAATATCCGCTGGCAAACCCTGTATATACCTCTTGATCTTTCGGGATAGAGGTGTCACCTGATCCGGCACCAGACGTGCCATCTCGTTGAATTTCATGGTGTACTGTTGGTGAGTCAGGGCCCCCGCCTCCAGTTGCAAGAACTCCCTTTCGACCTTATCCATTTCCCGATGAGGACAAAACTCCTCAATCACCAACTTTTTCAGCTCAGACCATCTCATCCTCCCAATGGCCCTACTACCCTCGGCTTGGACAATGTTGTCCCACCAACACATAGCCGAATCCACAAAAGAGTGGGTAGTGAACTTCACCTTCTGGTCTTCACGACGTTCGCTGATATCCAGAACGGCCTCCATTTGCCTCACCCACAGGGTGAGCAGTAGCTGCAGTGCCGTTTCCATCAAAAGTTGGGGGCTTGCATCTCATAAACGCCCTATAGTTACAGCCTCGTACCACCCCTTGCACGGGCTCATCTTCTTCCTCTTCCTCATTATCGGAGAAAATCGTTTCAGGCTCCGGTTGCTCCCGCTCCCCCGAGGCCCTATTTCTCTCCTTTCTTTCTCCTTCTTTCACAGCCTTGATGACTTCGGTCACCACAGACGGTAAGATTGTCTGCATGACCTGATGTACTTCTTCTACAACAGCCTCCTTTACCGAGGCCCTCAAGTTTGCACTCTCATCCCCAGCCTCCGGATGAGGGGTCTCAGGTTCTTCAGGAACCTCCTTCTCAGCTCTAGGCCTTCCTCTTTTAGGTCGCGGTTCCGCATCAGGACCACCACGGCCTCCACCCCAAGAAGCTCTAGAAGATCTACCACCAGCCATTCTCTATCACACTGAAAGATTCAAACACCAACATGGTCATTTAAGGAAACAACTCAGTTTATGTCAAGTATAGTAAGTTCCTAATTACAGTGGCCAGTTGTGATTAGCCACTTACTTTACTCTTCATACCCCAAGCATTACCTGTCCTGACTACATCATTATTTAAATCTACATACAGCACATAACCACATAACATGCGCACATAAAACCGGTTAACTTTAAGAAAATACCTGATGGCACGCAGCTACTCAGATTGGCATCCCATTCCCTTTTTGTCCCATTCTCAGTTTAAGTTAAGGTTTATTTTGAAAATTTACCCATTTCACTTAAACTTTGGCTCTGATACCAACTTGTAAGGCCCCGTTCCCGGGACGCCTACAGTTGGTCATTCATCGCACATAAAACATATATTAACACATGCCTCTTGAAAATATTGCAGCGGAAACATTCAAAAATGACATCTCATTTCATTATAAAAACTTTTGCCAAATAATACATCGTTATCTGATTACAAAATACATGTTTGCATTACATCACAAAATCATTATTAATGGATGCCATCCCAAAAGAGCCGAGTAGCCTTGCAGTGCCATCCTCAGCAATCATTACCTGCAAACTGGAAAACATATAAAAAGTCAGCGTTGCTGAGTGAGTTCTAGTTTTATATTAAAACATACTTTACTTTCATTAAAACTATTCCTTTTCTCATGCGATCATTCATCATACATATACACAGATAATGTCATTATTATCTTTCATCACATTCGTTAACTTTTGTTCTTTTCATACGTTCATTCTTTCAAGTCTGTTGCGACGACAGAGTCACTCACCTCAATAGCAATCTCAACGATTGCACGCTATCCAAGTCTATTACAACCATAGGGTTGCTCACCTCATTGCCAATCTTAACGATAGCACGCTATCCGAGTCTCTTGCAACAACAAGGTTGCTCACCTCATGGCAACATCAACGATAGCACGCTATTCGAGTCTCTTGCAACAACAAGGTTGCTCACCTCATGGGCAACCTCAACGATTGCACGTTATCCGAGTCTCTTGCAACATAGAGTTGCTCACCTCATATATGTGCTTGCAAGCCTTTCTTTCGTTCATTCATCATTCATTAATGCATGCATTCTTACTTCATGTTCCTCTTTCATTATCTTTCACTTTACGTTACATAATACTTCATTCATTCATTAACATGACACGTAAAGCCACAAGAAAGATAAACATACATCATAATAAGGAACATATCATACACAGACATCATCATCATACAGGGCAACATCATACATACATAACATGCATAAACATGCAACATCATCATCATCATGCCCAACATACTTTCTAAGGTCATACAGCCATCTTACATGCTCTTACGGGGACTTTTACGTCAAAACTTACATCTGCACTTTCCCCCCGAAAGCCAGAAGTCGAACTACACTTTCCTTTGAGTGCAACAGCCCTATTCAGGCGTATGGACACCCTTCAGTCGCATGACCTCCATGCGACTGAACATCATGCGATTGGACTCATGCGAATGAACATCTATGTGAATGAGCACCCAGTCATGCGTATGGACCTCATGCGGATGGAAATAATGCGAATGAGCACTTATGCGACTAACCTCATGCGAATGAACTCATGCGACTAAGCACATATGCGACTGGACCCTCAGTCGTATGACTCCCCATGCGACTGGACCCCCATTCGTGCGAATGAAACCTTAGTCGTGCGAATGAACCCTCAATCGTGCGAATGAGTCCCAATCGTGCGAATGAACCTCAATCGCCTCCCATTCGGCCGTATGGCCTTCATTCGGTCGCATAGCCCTAGCTGATGCAGAATGGAGTTCATCCCGAACCCAATCTGCCATTTTCGGCCTCCAAGCTCATCCAAACCCATTCTAAGCCTAAATCAACCATCTTAGACCTTAGGAATGCATACCACAACACCATACAAGCACACATAAGCCCGAAAACATACTCTAAACGCATCACATGCAACACACCCAAATGGGTCAAACACATACACATACGAAAACGGGTTTTTCATGCCTTCCAGCCCCAAAATCGGTTGAAAACAAGTAAAAGTGGGGTCCTAGAACTCACACAAACGAGCACAACGACAAGGGCTTCGATTTGGCTTGCTACACGACGATTTTGGCCACTCGAACCACCCGAACCGACCCTTTCTTCCTCTTTTCTTCCTTTCTCTCTTCTCCTCTCTTTGATAGCTGAAAATGTGAGTGTGGGGGAGAGGGTAAGGGCTGCCCTCTCCCTTATATACTCCCACTCGCCCGACCTTCTTTCGTTGGCGAGTTTGATCCCTCGACTTTGGACTTTATTTCTTTTTCTTCCTTCGTCGGCTTCAAAATAATAAATAACCGGGTGTTACATTTTGCCAAATTGTCTTTTGTGTTAAGTATGGTACACCTGTTGTCAAAGGACCTTAGAAAGCCAATGAACGGTGGCCTCTTGTTCCATAGCTCATAAGGGGTTTTTCCATGTGGCTTTACTACAAGAACCCTGTTCTGCACATAGCATGCAGTGCTGACTGCCTCTGCCCAGAATGTTAGAGGCAGCTTTGAATAAGCTAACATGGTCCGAGCAGCCTCAATAAGTGTCTTGTTCCTCCTCTCAGCGACACCATTTTGTTGAGGGGTTCTAGGAGCACTATATTGTCTGGCAATCCCTTTTGAGTTACAGAATGAGTCAATAACATGGTTCTTAAACTCAGTCCTTTGATAACTTCTAATTATTTTAACCTTGTGATCAATTTGATTTTCTATTATAAGAATAAAAGATTTTAAAGTTTCAGCAGTTTCATCTTTGGTTCTTAAAATAATACCCATGTAAATCTTGTAAAGTCATCAACAATCACAAGGCAATATGCTTTCCTTCCAATGCTCATTATACTTGTAAGACCAAATAGATCCATGTGCAATAAGTGTAATGGAGTGGTGATGGAGTTAACAACTTTGGATTTATGAGATGCCCTGTGTTGCTTCCCTTTCAGGCATGCAACACAATTATCTTTGCAGAAAAATTCCTTTTTAAGCAAACCATGTACCAAGTTATTTTTTGCCAATTTATTCATCGTCTTAAAATTTACATGACATATTCGTTTATGCCATAGTGTTGACACATCACCATTAGTTTTGGAAAGAAAGCATGACACTTCACCCATTGGGGAAGCATTGTTCATATCAAGCTTGTTCATATCCCCTTTCTTGGGAGATCTAAGAAGCACCAATTCCTGAGGAATTTTCATCCCGGGTTTGAGGATAATGCAGTCATGTTCTGTGAAGAGCATTTGATGCTTTTGATCACAAAACTGAGAAACACTTAACAAGTTGTGTTCAAGCTGTTTGACAAAGTGAACTTTGTCAACTTTTAATTTTCCATTGGATATACTTCCTCTGCCAGAAATATATCATCCGGCCTCACCTCCAAACTGGACAGGACCAATGTTGAAATTGTTGAAGGAGATATCTGTTCCCTGTCATGTGCCTGGAGCATCCACTATCCATAATCCAAATATTGTTATTCTTGTCATATGGATGTCCTTACACATAAGATGAGATGGTTAGTTTTTATTGGAAATCTGTTGGTCTTGGGTTCTTCCAATGATAGTGACATAATTGAACCAAAATTTATGCATGGGGGTTCAATGGATGTTATTGAAGAAGAGGTTTGGGCTGCAGCATCTTCCTTGATCTTCTATTCCATCCCTTGATTGATCATAGAGGATGAGCTTGTTGAAGCTTTTACAGCATGGCTTTCTTCTGAAGCTTCTTTTTTTTCGGAAGAAGCCTTCACCACCTTTTCTTTCGAAGTAGTCTTCTTCTGGGATGGTTTCAAGGGGACTCTTTGTTCTTCTGAGTCTTGACAGCTTTAGCTTCCGAAGCCATTTTCCCTTCGGAAGAAGGACTTTCTTCTGAAGGCAACCTTGCTTCGGAAACAAGCTTTCCCTTTTTCATCACTTGAACCATTTGATAAGGTCCAAATGAGAAACCTTCCCTGACTCCTTCTCTTTTAACACTTTTTGCATAATGTGTGCTAGCAGGATTGTAATAACAATCTTTGGCCATGTGGTTTTGCAGACCACATATTATGCATGTAATGTTAATCTTCTGGGAACTTGAGGATTGCTGTTTCTTGTTCTTTTTCTCTTCATCAGCAACCTTTCCCTTTAACTTCTGATCCTTTGGCGACAGGAGTGCTGGTATGTTGATGCATGTATGTCCCTAGATCATGATACGAAATGTAATATATCTTGTTTGTCTGATTATGATGTAATATGATATGATTAATGAAATGATATGGATTGTTTGTGATTTGTAATGTCTAATATTTCATTAATGAGTCGATATTGAATTGGTTGATTAGGTTTGTGATTGTTTGAATGGTTACACATCAAGTTATATAAATTGAAACATTCAAACTTAACTTAATGAAGTTCTCATGCGAATGGCCCATGCGAATGGACCACATGCATGAATAACTTCATACGATTGACTCAGTCACACGACTGAACCAGGAGACTGGATCAATCGTATGATTGACACATAAGATTGGCTCAGTCGCACGACTGAACACTCAGTCGTGCGGATGAATCAACCACATGGTTCAATCGCACGACTGAACCATACTTATGGTCCAGTCGCCCGAATGAACAATACTAACCTATAAATACAACCCAATTCGTGGAAAAACGTAAGCATTCATACCATTACGACTCCAGACATACCCTAGCCATCCAGAAGCCTCCCAAATCGTTCTCCAAGTTCACAGAACACATTAGATCGATTCTCAATCGACTTCCAACGTTAGATTCAATTCTTGATTGATTCTTCGTGTGTTCTCACTGATTGGATCGCCAATCAAATAGGATTCCGCACTATTTGATCTGGTTTACACACTAATCACTAGGTATTTCGTTCAAATACCAGGTCCTAACAAGTGGTATCAGAGCTTTGGCTCTTGATTACGTGTGATTCAATCAAGATTGCATAAAAGTTTGTGTTTTTGCACTAAAAACGCAATCTTTGGTGTCAAAAGTGATCTTGGACGTTCCCTGCTCATCAAAGTTTGGTTTCTACGGACTTAGGCGATTAGACCTTGCGAAAATTCGAAGTTTTACGGCTAAAACACGTTTAACCTAGAAAATTTCGCAAAACAGCAGCTTCAGTCGCACGAGTGACCCATTCGCACGACTGGACTCCATTCGCATTGCCCATACGCACTATTGGACCTAGTCGCACCTTCATTCGTCCGATTGAACAGTTCGTTCGTATTGCTCATACGCATCAGCTTCATTCGCACGACTGAACCAATCGCTTAGTTCAGCCGCACGATTGAACCAGTAGCAGAGTTCATACGCACGACTAGACCATTCGCATCCTTCAGTCGCACCAGTGACAGTTTGTGTTATTAGACTTAAAGTTATTCGCCATGGAAGATCAAATGTCAGCCTTTACTGCTGGGAAGGACTCTAGGATACAGAACCTGCTGTTACTTGAGAGTGAGGTGGGTAATCATAATAAACCACCAAAGCTCTTGACGTTAGATGAGTTTCCCCACTGGAAACAACGTTTTGAGATCTACCTCAATGGAGTGGATCCGAATCTGTGGGAAGCCATCGAGATTGGATATAGTACACCGGTGGGAGCTGATGGAGTTAAGCTAACGTTAGGAGGGATGACGGACGCGCAGAAAGTGATATACAATACAAAGAAGAGAGTTTATGCATTGATCACACAGTCTATCCCCAAAGACATCTTCCACCAGTACTCAGAGAATAAGCAGTCCAAGAAACTGTGGGATGAGCTAGAAAAGAGGTACGACGGGAATACTTCGTTGAAAGCAATCAAGGCTAAGGAGTTAAAGAAGGAATTCGATAACTTCTCATCGATGGGGAACGAAAGTTTAGACGATGTCATAGATAGATTCTACCATCTGATGAGTGAACTGCATACACATGGGGTGGCTACTACCATGGAAGAGAAAGTCACTAACTTTGCAAACGGATTGCCTGAAAAGTGGGCTTCATTCGTGTCTAACCTGAGACAGAATGGAATGCTGGCAAAACTGGATATAAATGAATTCATTCTTAAGTTGTGAGAAGAGGCACTTAGGATGAAGTACAAAGCTCAGAAGTCTTCATACACTCAAAATCCAGCTTTGTACAACGCCACGCCTCAAGCTAAGACATCTGGAGCACCTCTCCAGACTGCATTTGTGTCTAGCTCATCGGGTCCTTCACATGCTTCTCCTTCAGGATCAGACACGTCGGGATCTTCGTGTACCCACTATATTGGATCTGAAGCAAGTGCTACCAAACTGAAGACCGAGAACCTCGGTAATGTGACTGTGGAAGTAGCTCGAGAGCATATGGATCTTTTGGCTGCAGTGGTTCATTCTTATGATGGACTTGTTGCCGGGAAGATTGGAAACTGCCATCTGGCAGACGAGGACTACGAGCAGGTGGACGAAATGGAGCTTGAGAGGATGGACATAATGTGGGCCTTAGCTAGTGCTGTCCGGAGGGTGAAGAAGTTTGTTAAAAAGACCGGACAAAACTTGGTAGCTACTAAGGATACCACATTTGGCTTTGACAAGAGCAAAGTGACCTGCTTCAACTGTGGAGAGAAGGGGCACTTCAAGAGAGAATGTGTCAGGCCAAAGAAGACGGGTAACGGGAACCCATTCTTGTCCTTCACTCGCCAAGACAAGCAAGCGTCTAGTTCTACTTCATCAAGCAAGGATCCAAAAGCCTTGACTGCTCATGATGATGAAGGACAGGATTGGAGCTTCAGGTTTGTCTCTCCAGGGGAATCAAACATTGCTAGTGTAGAAGACATTGACGATGATTCCGCGAGTGAAGGAGATCTAGCAGTTGAGATAGCGATGTCACATAGTGAAGAAGAAACTGCAACCGAGGTCAGTTACAAGCCTAAAGAGGAAACTACCATGTCAGATACAGAAAAGACAGAATCACCAGAACCAGAGACATCTGATGCTGCGTTGATGGCTAACTCTTCTGAACCAACTCAGGTAAGTACTACTGACCAAATGTTTGATAATCATGCTTGTTCTGATTGTGATACTTTTAGAAATAGCATAGATGAAAAGTTCGCTAGGTTATTAGATCATAATGATAACTTAGTAAAAGATTTGCAACTATGCACTGAGGCTAATAGAGTATTAAAACAAAATGAGCATAGTTACAAAGAAAAGATAGACCTTTTGACTAAACAGCTTAGGGAAACCGAAGTAGTTGCATTTAACCAAGCTAATGACATTAGGTACTATCTAAACTCCCTAGAAGACACTAAGAAACAAAAGGCAGTTCTAGAAGTAGAAGTAAGCTCATTAAAACAGAAACTGCACAGTTGGACTAGTTCTTCACACATAGTTCAACACTTAGTGAGAGAAAGAAACAACGGGGAGGGATTGGGTTACAAAGTGGTTCCACCACCACCTGAGACCTTGATGAACACTAAGACTAGACCAATTAACAATAACCCCATCAAGGATCATGTGGTGTCAACTCCTCTTGTTAGTGATCCAGATTCCTCATGTTCATCTATCGAATCTGGAAACAAACAAAAGGAGCCCACTTCAAAGGCCAAGGGTAAATTGCCTTGTGTTAATCTGGAAAAGAAATTTGATAAGGTTAACTTAAAGTCAGGGTCAAACAGAGTCAAATCAGAACCTAAAAAGACTTCTAATGTTAATCTTTCACATGTTACAAGTCAAAAACCAGTTAACCAAAAGGAGAAAGATGTTAAACAGGTTAAATCAGTTAACTTTGTTAAACCAGAGAAAACATCAAAAGAACCAGAGTCAAAACCTAAAGTGATTGATATTACTAGACTGTCACACACTTCTCCACAAAGAAAGTTTAATCATAAAGTTGATAGCAGGTCATGCTACAACTGTGGAGAATGTGGACACATTGCTTCCTATTGTCCTTTCTATCAGACACCTAGGAAGAAGATTGAACTTCAGGATTCAAAGACTAGGTCTTCTAAGAGGAGTTCTCTGACTCCACCTAGAAGAACTAGTGAACCTAAAGTTCAACCTGTAAGCCAGTCGACTGTTTATCACAAACAGGCCTTGCACAAATCTGGCTTATGGAAAGAGAAGTCATCCTCTGTGTCTATAATGATGACAAGAAGGAACCTGAGCTACCCTCATCCTCTAAGGGTCAATGGGTGGAATTTATGATGTGTGATGCCTCTGGGAAACCCAAGCCAGTAAAGGCTTGGGTTCCTAACCTAAACTAATCCTTTACTTTGTATGTGCAGGGTGTTCGATAAGTGCTGAAACTAACACGTGGATTGTAGACAGCGGAGCATCTAGGCACATGACAGGAAATAAGACCCTTTTATCAAACGTCAAGCAAATAAAAGGAGGGCATGTTTCATTTGCTGGAAACAAGGGAGGCTATATCACAGCCCAGGGAGAAGTGGGGAATCAGAAAGTTAAGTTTGATAAGGTGAACTACGTTCAACAACTTCAAAATAACTTACTTTCTGTTTCCCAAATCTGTGATAAGGGATTTAAAGTCATCTTCGACAACAAGAAGTGTTACGTGCTCAAGAAAGACTACGTGATCCCAGAGGACCAAGTTCTGATGACTGCTTCAAGATATAAAGATCTTTATGTTTTGGATCTGTCAACAGCTGCTACAACGGATCATGAGGTTCAGTGCTTTCTATCTAAAGCTACTGAGAAGGATTCCATCTCCTGGCATAGGAGAATGGGACACATTAGTCAAAGGAAGATGAATCACTTGATTCAGAAGGATCTGGTGAGAGGAGTTAATGTCAAGAACTTCCAGCTTCCTGACTTTTGTGTAGCTTGCAAGAAAGGCAAATAGACGAAGAAGTCTCATAAGGAAAAGAAAGTTCATTCAATAGAACTTCCTCTTGAACTTCTTCACATGGATCTGTTTGGTCCAGTCAGTACAAAGAGCATTGCAGGCGACTTGTACTGTTTTGTGGTCACTGATGACTACTCAAGGTTCACTTGGGTAATGTTTCTGAAATCCAAATCAGAAACATTTGAGTCATTCAAGGAGTTAGTAACCACACTGGAATCTCTCTACAAGCTGAAGTTAGACAAGTACGCTCAGACAACGGGACAGAATTCAAGAACCAGTGGATGGAGGCATACTGCAAGGAAAAGGGAATTGTGCATCAATTCACTTCTGCCTACACGCCTCAGATGAATGGTGTTGCTGAGAGAAAGAACAGAAGCTTGATAGAGACAACACGGACTATGCTGGCAGACTCGAAACTGCCTATCCAATTCTGGAATGAGGCAGTGGCGAATGCATGTTATACACTGAATCGAGTCCTGATAGTCAAGCGCCACGGAAAGACATGTTACGAGCTACTACAAAGACGCAAACCGAATTTGGAGTATCTTGAACCTTTTGGCGCGCCGTGCACACTTCTGAAGAAGACACAAGAAGGTAAATTCAGCGAGAAGGCGGATGAAGGAATCTTTCTAGGATACAACATACCGAACAAGCGAGTTTACAACAACTCAACGGGTCTTGTAGAAGTGTGGTGTAATGTTGACGTTCAGAGATATACCACACCACCTACTGGCAAAGGACCCGCCTACTTTTTCGACTATGATGGATTCTTCAAGTCCTTCAACATCCCTCTCTCTCCCTCGGATGACGAGTTAGCTACTAGAATGATGTATGATATCTTGAATACACCATCTAGCTCACAGGGAGAATCATCTACTCAGTCAGGGGGAGTAGTCGATGACAGTGACTCCTCCTCTGAAGATGAAGCTGAAGAAGATGACCAGAACAGTCAGGAGGAACAGGTTCCAGTTCCTGAAAGTCCACAAGCATCTACCAGTGATGCACCTTCGACTTCGGAACCTCAAACTCCAACTACCTCAGATGCAGAACCAAATGTTCATAATCTTGGCTCTGAGGTAGCTGTTCCTACTACTCCAGGATCACGACTAAACGTCTATCATCCCCTAGACAATGTCATTGGGGATGTCAGATCAGGAGTACAAACCCGAAATCAGCTTATTCAGCTGATTACGCCTCGGTTATGGAGAAGGGTTACATTCATGATGGTGCTTATCGGTGTTTTGTCTCGCAGTTTGAGCCAAAATATGTCAGTGATGCACTAAATGATGAGGCGTGGGTGAGTGCCATGCAAGAAGAACTTCTTCAGTTCAAGAAGTTAGGTGTATGGACTCTGGTTGATAGACCTAAAGGTGCTAAAGTCATTGGCACCAAATGGGTCTTGAAATGCAAGAAGGATGACCAAGGGGTCATTATCAGGAACAAAGCTCGATTGGTGGTTCAGGGTTTTCGCCAAGTCGAGGGAATTGACTACAATGAGGTGTTTGCACCCGTGGCAAGGATGGAAGCCATTCGTATCTTCCTTGCCTATGCATCGTACATGAAGATTAAAGTCTACCAATTAGATGTGAAGAGTGCATTCCTTCATGGGGAAATCAGAGAAACAGTCTATGTCAGTCAACCCGAGGGATTTGAAGATCCTTATCATCGGGATAGAGTTTACAAGCTCGACAAGGCTTTATACGGGCTTCATCAAGCTCCAAGAGCTTGGTATGAGAAACTCTCGACTCATCTTGTGAAACACGGCTTTCGCAGGGGAGTCATTGACTGCACGCTGTTCATTAAAGAAAAAGATGGCGACCTACTGCTCGTACAGATCTATGTTGATGACATAATCTTCGGTTCAAAGAACGAAGAGTTATGCAAAGAGTTTGAAGCAGTTATGAAGAAAGAGTTTGAGATGAGTGCTATGGGGGAGATGAAGTTCTTTCTCGGGTTACAGGTGGATCAGACACCAAATGGGATCTTTCTACATCAGACCAAGTATGTAGGAGACATTCTCAGTCGTTTTGACATGGAGAATGCTTCTGCTGCTGGGACTCCACTTGCTACGAATCACGACATAGCACCTGATGAAAATGGAGATCTTGTAGATGCCACGATGTACCGAGGAATGATTGGATCCCTCATGTATCTCACTGCCTCAAGACCTGATATCATGTATGCTACATGTTTATGTTCTAGATATCAGGCTAAGCCTAAGGTCAACCATCTGATCGGGGTCAAAAGGATTTTTCGTTATCTGAAGGGTACACCCACACTTGGGTTGTGGTATCCTCATGATGATGACTTTGAGCTTACCGCGTATAGTGACTCGGATTACGGGGGCTGCAAGATGAACTACAAGTCTACATCAGCAGGGTGTCAATTCTTTGGGAGAAGATTAGTTACCTGGCAGTGTAAGAAGCAGACATCGGTTGCATTGTCAACCTGTGAAGCCGAATATGTTGCTGCTGCAAGTTGCTGTTCACAAATCATCTGGATTCAACAGCAAATGCGGGATTACGGTTTAAAGTTCTCTTCTACTCCTATTTTTGTTGATAACTCTGCTGCAATTGCAGTAACTAAAAATCCGGTCCAACAGCCTAAGACCAAACATATCGGTATTAAATACCATTTCATAAGAGATTGTTTTGAAAAAACTTAATTGATGTGGTAAAAATTAATACTGATTTTCAACGCGCTGACCTCTATACTAAAGCCTTTGATAAACCACGTTTTCAATATTTGCTAGAGGTCAACGGCGTTAAAAAGAAAAGTGAGGTTATTCCTGATGATGATAATGTGTAGTCCGATGTAGTTTAGTTAAAGTTTTTCTTTTTTATTTTATTTTATTTGTTTATTTTAGTCTGTTTAAATTAAACTCATGTTATTTTGCTGTTTATTAAAATCCTAAAATACTAAAATCATAGTATTTAAAAAAAAACGAGGGAGAAGGAGTGGATAGCTAATATAAGGTAGATCGTATCTGTGATACCGATTCAAACCCTTTGGAAAATGATAGTAGACAGGAACAAATCAAGAGGGACTTTAAAATTAAATTTAGAAAAGATGCAAAAATTCAAAGTATAAGTCTGTGTAGTCTAAGCAATATAAAAGGGAAGATGATAGAAAAACTGGTAACTCCTAAGGTAACACAACGAGAGTAGACCTAGAGGTTGCTAGACCACAAATGATATGTCGGTAGATTCAACACAATAGATGATTAGACCTGACTGGTGATCTCAAGATCAAACTAAGTTGTTCAACTGACTGTGGGCTTCCATCTTATCACTGGTTAACACAATCAACAATATTCCAATAAGGGGTAATGAGCATGTAAACGCCACAAATGTGTGCGGATGACCATAAATAGAGCAAAGCAAAAAAAATGAAAGACAAATGCTATAAAGCTAATGACTTATGTTGTTGGTGCATTTTGTGCAAAATAAAATTAAGCTGCTCTAACAAGGAGATAGGTTGTGTGCCTCTCTGCTGTGCGATGGCACTGACCTGAGGATAAGCATAACCTAGATATTCTAGAATTCATTGTTGTTTGCCGCCTCTCTGCTGTGCGATGGCACTGACCTGAGGACTGGCTTCTCTTTGAAAGCTCTAAGAATAGTCTCTTCTTGTAATAATACCCGTAGACCGCTCAAAAGCTCCTGAGGAATGTTGATTACCATATAAGTGTGGGATCCACAAATGTTAGTTGAAATAATTAAACCTAAAACAGTCACCAGTCTGTGTCAAAAGTCTGTGTATGGATTTAAGTGGACAAACATATTGACAATCATTGTGGCTGCAATTCTTGAAAGTTCAAATCAATGTGGAAATCTAAGAGTTCCAGTATGATTTCCTAAAGTTGCTAACGACTCTGGATGAACACCAAGAATTGAGCATCAAAAGATTTTGATAACAAGTCCCAAATGATTTGACTTGCCTGTATGATTCCAAAATTGAATTGGTCCAGGTGTGGTCAATCTAAGTTGAAGCTGTCTATTCCGGAACCAAATCCAGTAGATTTCCATCTTAGGATTTATCTCTCACAAAAAGCCAAAAACAATTCTTATTTTATTCTTTAGTTTAATTTTCTAAGTTAGTTAGTCGTTTTAGTTTGTTAGTTTGTCGGACTACATCAGGAAAATCAGTAAGGAATCAACTCACTAAAAGGGTCATGTCTGAGATGACCACATGTGCTTTAAACGTTTAAAAGGGTCACGTCTGAGGTGACTAAATTGTTTAAAAGGATCACGTCTGAGGTGATCAAAAGATTTTCAAGTTAAAATGATCATGTCTGAGATGATCAAATGCTCATAATGTAAATCTCAAAAGTTAAAAGGGTTTTAAATGTAAAATGTGTAAAATGGCAGAAAAATTAACTAAGTGTGACCCATCCGCACGATTGGACCATGAGAATGGACCAACCATGCGAATGGCTCCCATTCGCACGAATGGACATGAGATTGAGCCATTCACACGAATGGCTTATCAGAATGACCCATTCGACCGATTGGAAGGGGGCGAATGAGTCAGTCGACCGACTGAGACTCATTCGGTCAACTGAACATGCGAATGAAAGGTACGATTGAGTCAGTCGACCGACTGAACCTCAGTCGGTCAACTGCATGCGACTGACTGGGCCAATCGCACGATTGAGCCTCAGTCGCCCGAATGAACTGAGCGAATGAGGCCAGTCGGCCGATTGAACTCAGCTTCAGTATTTAAAGGGCACAGTCGATCGCATTTCACTCATCACACCCCAATCGCTCTCAAATCGCACACTATACCGTTACTCTGCCAAAATTTCATTAGACCTTGTTTTCTCATTGCTATTGATTCACTGACTTTCGTTGTTGATTACACAGGTAGTTTGAAGTTCCATCTTACCGAAAACAGAAGGATTTAAACCCTAATTTGGGTTATTCGAATGAAAAACAAGAAACGGACTGAACTTGACCTAATAACCTACTTAAACTATGCAAAATGTTAAAATTAAGTTTAATAGGTTATTAGTAACAAGAATGCGAGTCTATTGAACCGGTTATCCATGTTAAAACACTTGTTTTGATAAAGATTCGAACAACAGGCGACTGAACTGTAGGACAGGCGACTGGTCGCCCGGATGAACTCCAATCGCACGATTGAAACTTGCGATTGGGTCAATCGCCCGAATGAATCATGCGAATGAGCTCAGTCGGCCGACTGAACCAATCGCAGACTCAGTCAGCAGATTGAACTCAATCGCATGTCTCATTCACCCGAATGAGCTCAGTCGCATGAAAGGACAGCCGACTGACTTCAGTCGCATGATTCATTCGCACGAATGAATCAGAATGAATTTCAACATTACACTTAGAACTGAATTTTGATGTATTATGTACTAATGGTTCTGTGTCTTGTGTTTCAGGAAAATGGCTGATAGATGGTCCATAAATCCAAAGCACAACATCTGTGCTCACTTGGATCATACTACTCGGAACGGGGCCGAGTTCACCGAGATTATAGCTTTCCTAAGACGTTCCCGGATCCATAAGGCTATATCTACTCCTTGCACGCCCTACAGATCACTACACCAGGCATTCTGGGAGAATGCCTCCGTGGATCGCTCTCGTGAGCCCTACAGTATTCGGAGCTCTATTCTGGGTCATGATATCGAGGTCACTGCTGCTGATATCCAGAGAGTTCTAGAGTTGGGAGATGATACGGATCACCCTACCAGATTACATCCACTGACCGTGAGAGGATGCTTCCTCAGGATCAAGTACGCTGGGGACATAAACTCGGGTGTGCTCAACAAGAGCAACCTGTGCCCCCAGTACAAGTACTTAGCTCATGTGATCCTTAAGTGCATTGCTTCACGGAGGGGTGGGTTCGACGACCTATCAGACCAGATCCAAAATGCCTACGTGGCACTGGTGCTGAACCACCCCTTCAGCTTTTCTAGTATGATATTTTTACCTGGTGGAGAACTTGGAGGCAAAGGGGAAGGAGGGGTATTGTATGTACCCCAGGTTTTTACAGCTGATCTTCAACGAGAAGCTGCCACATCTTCCCAAAGAGAGTCATGATGCAGTTGCACTGGAGATCATGGATGATACGACTCTAGGTCGGATGAGGGTTTATAGGGGCAAGCAGGTGAAGCCCCAGGTTAAGAGATTGATTGGCCACCTGGCCAACGAGAGATATGTGGCACCGGGGAGACGCAAATGGCGTCATGAGGATAGTGATTCTGATGATGAGAGGCTGCTGCTCCCAGAGCATGACTCTGACGATGATGATAGTGGGGACGCTGGGGACGATATGCCTGCTCCACCGAGAGGCACTGTGTCTGATGTTATACCTCCAGTGTCTGCCCCAGCTGGAGATGTTGCCGAGTCAGCTGGATTTCATCAGGATTTTGTTCATGGTGCAGAGGAGGAGGAGGAGTCGGATGAGGAGCCCCTAACGCGAACTGTGGGAAGCAAAGTTGTTCCCACAGAACATGGGCTAAGGGTGGTTGGTGAACACCCGAGAGACTCCGGAGAGACTGATACTGACCCGAGCTATGCACCGGGTTCAGCTAGCAGGGTTGTAGGGGGAGCATCCACCTCAACGGGGACGAGGAGGAAGAGGATGGCTCAGCCCCATGGTCAGAAGAAGAAGAAGCGTCGGTTGACCTTCGTTACCACCACAGCCTCTACTTCTACCACCACCACTACCACTTCCACAGCCATACCATCCACCACCACTGCCACCACATCCACCACAGCTACCACAGCCACCACCATACCTCCCACCACAGTACAGATTCCATCCACCACCATATCCTTTACTCCCACATCACCTCCACCATTTCACAGACCCATCTTCACTACAGCCACCACCACCACCACCTCACACCAAGCAGGACCTTCAGCCCATCCCTCACACACTTATGGATCACCTCTACCTCCAATCGGGGTAGAGGAACAGCTGTCTGCGCTCAACAGGATGGTGATGCGCTTACTAGCTGCAGATGAGGAGAAGGCGGCCCAGATCCGCCAGCTTGCTGACCTGACTGCTGCACAATCTCACCAGATTGCAGAGCAGGCTCGAGTTATAGAGGAGCAGGCCCAACAGATGGCTGCTCAGAGCACTGAGATAGCCCAACTCCAAGCACAGAGTGTCACCTCAAGCAAAAAGATAGAGGAGTTGGAGGAGGCAAAGAAGACTATCATGTTGAAGCTGAAAGGATCTAAGGAGGAGCCCCTCAAGATCAAGGAAGGGGACGGAGATGATGGGGATGATGATGATGAAGATGATGATGAGGATGATGAGGGTGATACAGAGGAGGATGAGGAAACCGAAGGAGATAGGACAGAGGAGAAGGACGATGATGATGAAGCAGAAGGAGGGGATGCAGCTGCATCGGCCTCTGCTTCAGGTCAAGAGAGGAGGTCAAAGAACAGACAAGACCAATCAGCCTCTACCTCTGCTCCTCCAAGTGACGAGACTATGATACAGGATAAAAATCCAAATTACCAAAGAGATGAGTTTGATGTTGCTCCCCTTCAGCAGGTCAAGACTCAGCTAACAATGATTCTTGATCTGCAAGGGATCGTTAGGAGGTCAGTGAGTTATACCCCTGAAGAAGGGGAAATAATTCATGGCCTATCAAACGAGCAACTCGCAGAGATTTTCAAGCTCAATCCAGACGAGATAGTGAAAGACGCTCCGACATGCGATTCGACTAGTGATGAAGAGCTCAACGATGTTGATGAGGTCGAGATCGAAGATGTCAGTGCCGAGGATTACCCTCAGTACGCTGACAATGAGGGAAATGTGGTCCCCAATCTGGGTGAATCCCTCGTCAGCGATACTTTTGAGGTGTTGAACAAGATGGAGCAAGAAACAGAGAAAGCAGAAAGAACAGCCCAAGCCTCAAATGATGATGTCAACATTCGAAAGGCTGAGTGGGCTGCATGTTTTGAAGAAGTTAGAGCCCAACGTGCTGCACCGAAGAAGGATGCCTACACCAAGCTCTACAAAGTCAAGAAACATCACAAGGTGTCAGGCAGGATCATAGCATGGGCGTATTTTGAGGATCTTAATGCTTATGCAGTTAAGAGGGAACATGGCATAGAGTACTTCAGATTCCCACATGATCTGAAGACTCTACCAGGTTTTGAGCTCAACCAGCTGGCTAAGCTAAAGCTTTTGTATGCTGACCCGAGGAAGATGTCAGGCTGGTTCGAGGCTGCCCTAAAGAAGGAGTACCACACCAGATGGGTTAACTTCAGACCACAACAGCTACTAGGTATATCAGAAGGTCTGAGGTTGATGCCATTACTGGCAAGCCCAAGATAGTGTTGAAGTGGAGTCCTCCGCGCACAATGTCAAGAATCCCACTCAGGGAAATGCCACAGGACTTCACTCCACACTTTAAGTGGTGGTACTATGATTGGAGAACAGCTGAAGCGGTCATAGTCCTAAGCAAAGAGGGCCAAATGGATACGATCAGGGTATTCGACCCGATGTGGCTTACTAACTTGTCGGCAAATGATGTCTATACGCTATACAAGTGGCCACTGTTCTATGACACGCAGGACATTGTACAAGCCCTCCAGTTCCAGAACGTTATACGACTCTGCTTCGCGTTTGAAATTCACGCGGGAGTCACTAAAGAGGAGAAGTACAAGAAATACAAGGAGGTTATGCAGAAAACAAGAGATTAGAGAGATCTAGGTCCAAGGGGGAGTTTGTTGATGCATGTATGTCCCTAGATCATGATACGAAATGTAATAGATCTTGTTTGTCTGATTATGATGTAATATGATATGATTAATGAAATGATATGGATTGTTTGTGATTTGTAATGTCTAATATTTCATTAATGAGTCGATATTGAATTGGTTGATTAGGTTTGGGATTGTTTGAATGGTTACACATCAAGTTATATAAATTGAAACATTCAAACTTAACTTAATGAAGTTCTCATGCGAATGGCCCATGCGAATGGACCACACGCATGAATAACTTCATACGATTGACTCAGTCGCACGACTGAACCAGGAGACTGGATCAGTCGTATGATTGACACATAAGATTGGCTCAGTCGCACGACTGAACACTCAGTCGTGTGGATGAATCAACCGCATGGTTCAATCGCACGACTGAACCATACTTATGGTCCAGTCGCCCGAATGAACAATACTAACCTATAAATACAACCCAATTCGTGGAAAAACGTAAGCATTCATACCATTACGACTCCAGACGTACCCTAACCGTCCAGAACACATTAGATCGATTCTCAATCGACTTCCAACGTTAAATTCAATTCTTGATTGATTCTTCGTGTGTTCTCACTGATTGGATCGCCAATCAAATAGGATTCCGCACTATTTGATCTGGTTTACATGCTAATCACTAGGTATTTCGTTCAAATACCAGGTCCTAACATGGTACTACACTCCTTTCCTGAATCAGAGTTTCCTACCACCTGGAATCCAGCTGAGATGAATACACCCTTTTGCTTTGGGTCTATCTTCAGCTTAAACTCAGTCACTTTCATGGCAGTTTTTCTAGCTGCCTTAGCTCTACTTCTTCTGTCTTTGGTGGTCAAGGGTTGATCATCACCGGTAGGAGTGGGTAAAATTACCTGGTTCTTCCCTGTGATGGTCTCCATGGTTGCATCACTATTTGACTCATGAGAAGGTGGGTCAGCAGATAGAATCATAAGAATGTGGTGGAGCAATTTTATTGGTTCCCAACCCACCTTTGTTTTGGTAACAAAGTTTTGAGTGTGAGGATGATGCAAGAATGGCTTGGAAGTTTTGCTCAAAAATAGCATACTTCCTGGCTTGAGCCTCAGTTATGACAAGCTGGGCTTGACCCTCAGACAATTTGGATATTAAATCCTTCATTTGAGTCTTATGGTTTGTGTGTTCATGTTTTAATAAGGACACAGTTTTCTCCAACTCCTTAATTTTTCTTTGATCGTCAAATTCAGCCCTTTTAAAATCAGATTTTAAAACATTTAGAGACTTAATATCGGATTTAATCTCAAGATTGTAGTCCTGATACAATTTAACCTTAGGAATACAGGCAGGAGTACAGAGATGTTCATATACCTTATTGTCATATGTTCCAGCCATGAGTGCTTGAGCATGAGTCACATTGTTGGAGCATATCATGTCATATATAGTGTGTCCGTTGCTTGTCAAATAGTCTAGGCTTAATGTAATACACCTGATATGTTGTAAACACAATAAACTGGGTCATTCGCAGGAGCATATGCGAATCAGACTCAGTCGTACGACTGAGCCATGCTAATGGACCAGCCGTACGACTGAGAGATGCGATTGGGACGTTCGTAAGACTGAACCATAAGTATGGTCCAGTCGCACGATTGAACCATACGCATGGTCCAGTCGTACGATTCAACCATACGCATGGTCCAATCGCACGAATGGGCCCAGTCGCATCTAATATGGGCCAAGGCCTATATATACCAGTTTCAATGTGTAGAGAGATTAGGGTTTGGAGAGAGTCTGCCCGGAGCCTAGGTGGTGCCGGATGAGAGGGGAGATCATGCTCGATCTCCCCTTGCCAAGAGTCGTGATTCTTATGTTGTAACGAGTTTGTAATCATTAGGTTTTATCAATGAAACCATTTTATTATAGTTCGTGTTATTGATTGTCTCTTGGTTTTGGTTGTTTATCCTTCTATCAAGAACATGCTCGGATGTCTACCGATCTAGCCGACTTCACACACATCTTGTACCATAAAGCTCCAGTCAACTTCTTGAGCCATTGTAGTTGTCTCCGTTGACTTTCCAGTGTGCTTTGGTGTAGAGAGATGTGTGGATGCCTGTGGGGTTCTCGGATTCGACTTGGGAGCCTTGCATTCCCTTGCAAAATGACCAAGTTGGTTATAGTTGTAATATTTGGCCTTAGTTTTGTCAAACCCAAATTTGCTGTTGGTTGGGTTCTGGGGAAATTTCCTTCCAGTTCTCTTGAAGAACTTCTTTGCTCTGTAGGTTAAGAGAGCTATTTGTTGGACTATGTCCACATATTCTACATCATCTAGGCTGAAGCACTCTAGATCATCAAAGCAATACTAATAGTCACTAGAGTGCCCACTTCCTGAGACAAAGGCACAACTGTCCTGAAAGGAACTTTGCTGAGCCTGTTGAGACCTTGGAGTCTCAGAAAGTGTAATGTATGGCCCCGAAGAATAGGATGGCTGCTGGGTGTATGTCAGGTACTGTTGACGTTGGGTGGGTCCTGAGCCTTCAGCAACCATTAAAGCGTTGCTAGCAAGAAGACTCAAGGGTCTGCTTGTCTGATGGCCTTTCTTGTTTTCCATCTCCAAACGGTATCCATCAAGGATGCCATAGAGTTCAGTCATGGTGAGGGTGTTCAGATTTTTTGTCCTCTTGATAGAGACACAATAGAATGTCCACTCATTAGGGAGTGCACTCATGAACTTTCTTGTGAGGTCTCTAAGTTCAAGGGCTATTCCCACAGACTGAAGGGAAGAAATGAGGTCCATGTACCTGAAGTATTGTTGGCTGAGGGTCTCTCCAGCAATGTAGGTGAAGTTCTCGAACTGCTACTTCATTGAGTCCTTGTTGGAGTCATTGGAGCTGGAGTACATGTGAGCAAGTGCATCAAACAGTTCTTTGGCTGACTCGCAATGTTCAAACCCCACCATGATAGAGTTGGGTATTGCAGTCATGACAACAGTCATTGCATTGCTGTCAATGTCCAGCTTCTTCCCGCCCTCATCAGAGTAGTCTTCAACGACTTTTTCTATCATGGCACCGTTTCCACCTGGTGCTGCCACCTTTGGTTTATATGGGTCATTGACAATAGATTGCCACATCTTGCTGTCTTGATACCTGATGAAGCCTTCCATGCGTCTGCTCCATGACCTGAAGTTTTCAGGGGTGATGATGGGTGCTTTAGTCATCGTTCCCATTTCTACTTCAAACTTGTTGAGGGCCATTTTGAGTGTGGTGTAAGGAGGAATGAAAAATAGGTTGATTAGGATGGTAAGATCTCACAATCAAGAGCCTAAAATGCTCTAATACCAATTGCAGGATCGGGTTTTGTCACTTAACACTTGGATTTCTCTCAAACTCACTTATACTACACTAGATAAAATGAAGTAGAATCTCTTTTAAGAATTGATAATAATATAATAAGTAGCAAAGAACACAAAGAAATAATTATCAAGGCACTTGTATATATTACTTCTCAACTCAAAGTATTACAAGACTCTTACAAGCATGTTACAAGAGTTACAATGAGAAACTATATATACTAGATCCTACAACCGGATATACTTTGATATCAGCTGGAAACATATAACTGAAACATATACTACAATGCTAAAGTTAAGGTATATTAGATAAAGTATTATCTAAGATATGGTAGTCATGACATGTCCATGACTTACCTTTTGTCACCAACTAAAGTTGGCAACTGTACTAACTGATAAAGGTAAACAGTGGAATAAAGTATGGTCAATTACATGGCTTTTGAGAAAACGCCATGTAGTATCTCAGAGGTCTGTAGCGGAGTGTCAGAGAGACCATACTTATGTCCACTGGTTTATAGTAGTGTCTTCCGAAGGTTAGTTGGCTTCGGAAGAACAAGTTCTTCCGAAGCCACTTATACTTCGGAAGAGGCTATTTCTTCCGAGGCTTGAGGACTTCTTCATATCTTCATACTTCGGAAGTTGACTTCTTATCTTTTCTTCTAAGTCTTGATATTCGGAAGTGAATACCTTGTCTTCGGAAGTTGGAGTTTTCCTTCGGAAGTTGATCTTACACTTTGTCTTCGGAAGAACTCCATTTCCTTCTAAAGTTCCACACTTAGCTTCGGAAGTCCTCTATTAGTTGCACCAAAATAGTCTAAGTGATTTGGTTTTAGTTGCACCAGCCTTTCTATATCCAACATAAACTAAATAATAAACTTGTCATTTAGAAAACATGATAACATCACAATATAATTAGTATAATAGCACAATTAATTTAATAAAACTTGAGAATAACATAATGTAAATTTTATAATAGCATAGTATAACAAACATATTGGAGTAAAACACTTCTTTAAATTTTATTTTTGTAAGAAACTATAGTATAATTATACTCATATTAAAGGAAAAAATTTGTTTATATCATGTAATAATTTTAATGATAGAACTAGTATTTCATGCAAAATTTTAACATAAAATTTAATGGATATGATAAATATTAGTTGTATTGTCTAATTATTACTTGTTTCAAGTGGCACAAAACTATTGGTTTCATGGTTTAAGGCAAACAAGGGTGCAGGTTCTACTAACAAATGCACTTTGCTTAAGAAGGTTAAGAAATGATCTTAGCCTTCTATTGTTTAGTCAATGGCTAAGATGATAACTTTGAACAAAACGATTGAAGGGTATTTTGAGTATCTAACAATTTTTGTTGACTTAGTTTCCCCCAATTTTCTTAAACGTTTATAACTTTTTCAGATTAGATTCTTTTTTAAAATAAATTGTACCATAAAATTAAGCATCTTTTTCTCTTTAAGTTAGTTATAGATTTGCTATATTTTTTTACAAAAAAAAAAACAAACGATGCGAAATTGTGCTAGATTTTAACGTTTTTGTGTTGTATTTCATAAAAATAACACAAAATTGTGTTGTTTCGCGTCAAACATTACAGTTTTATTTTTCCATCAATATGTTGTTTTGCGTCAAACAATACAATTTTGTGATGTATTGCGTCAAACAATACAATTTTGTGATGTATTGCGTCTAACAGCACAGTTTTTTATGCTTTTTTTTAACATGTTCAATATTGTTTTGCCACATGTCACCACATCACTTCTTCTTAGGCAAATATTATTTTTTATTTGAACCTCCTCCTATATATAGTATATATGTATAGGGAGGGTTCCCTTGAAAATAATATTACAATAAATACTATGAAAACCATATGTTATATATATGTAGCTATGTGCTACCATGTGTACAATTATGAGTTACGTATATTTAACTCACACACGTTACGTAATCATAACTCCTTTAGTCATAATCTTCATTCGTCGGGGTTCAGATTAAAAAAATTATGTAATGACATAATGTAATGAGGTTAAAGTTTGCTTAAACACAGTGGCGAAATCGGGAATTGTTTTCTATGGGGTCATTATAATTTTATGATTATAGTTATAATTAAACAACATAAAAATTTTGGGTCGTTTGCTCGATTTGGGTTGGGTAGGGTCAGGTTGGGTCATATCGAGAAAACAAAGGTTTTGGGTAGCTCTACTAATTAGAGGCTTGCTTATGAGACATGTTGGGATGTTATGCCTTAGCCTCGAGCTCTTCTTTGATAATGTACATATACATCAACGATAACCATTAAGATTACATAAATCAATCTGGAACCAACTAACCAACTTGAAAGAGTACTTTATTTAAAGATGGTTTAATAATGTTAATTTAAAATTAAGAGTGCAATGAAATTAAATAATAACCACTAAGACTATGATGGAGAACCACAATGAAAATAGCAAACTTGTTCTTGGAGTTGGAGATCTAGACAATGACTTATATTTATAAAGTTTAGGGTTTAAACAAAATCTAGATACCAAAATCACTTAAACATATTAACTAAGAAGAATGAAAACATCATATTTGTAGAATCAAAATCTAGGGTTTGAATATTCTAAAGAATTAGGACTTCATAGTTGAATGAAACTAATATTTGAATGAATTAGGGCTGGTAGTTAAATGAAGATTGCAAGCCGCCATTACTAGAGTTAGAGTCAGCCGTTACCTCATTAGAGTTGATGGCAATAGAGGGTAGGGGTGGGCAGTGCGATGGACAAGAGGGGGGGGGAGTGCTCTTCGAACTTATCGTAATGCTATGAGAGATGTGAAGGATTTGGGATTATGGTTTTATGTATATCAAAATTAAGGGTAAAAAAGTAATATTACAAATTTAAATTGAAAGAATATAAGCAATTTGAGGCTTGAAAGTGTTCGACCTATGACATCTTCCTTGTTTCTACACACGCAAACTAGTAAACAAAGACCATATTTAAGTTATTATTTAAATTTAAAATACTAGTGGGTTCACTTCCTAAAAAAATTCAAAAATTCGGGTGTAGTTCTGCCCCTTCTCAAACACACTTTAAACAATTAAACAAAATAATTTATAAATTATATGATTAGGTAGAGGTGGTATTGTATATATATATATATATATATATATATATATATATATATATATATATAGATATATACATAGATATATATACATATATATAGAAACATATATATATATATATATAGATATAGATATATACATATATACATATATATGTATACATATATAGATATATATATGTATATATGTATATATATATGTATATATATATATATATATGTATATATATATATATGTATATATATGTATACATATATATATATATATATATGTATACATATATATATACACACATATATATACATATATATACATATATATATATATATATATATATATATATATATAAACCATTTATAAATGAAAACTATGAAAACTAGTGGTTACATATATGTAAATACATGTTATAAAGTGTACAACTAAAAGTTACGTATATGTAGAGTTATGTATATGTTAGTGCGTGTTACAAAGTATACTATTAATTGTTACGTACATTTAACTGATACACGTTACGTATATGTAAGTAGTTTCGTCATCATCATTGTTCCTTGTAGTTTAAATTTAAAAATATATAATGACCTTAAAATATAAGGTCTGTTATAATTATCTTAAAACTATAACAAGATTATTGAAATAACTTAAAGAGTTTAAAGAGAGTTGTAGAGAGAGATGAGAAGAAATGTATCTCTTGAATTTTATTCAAGATGGTGCATCTTTCTTATTGCCATGGAGGTAGTATTTATGCTACAAATACATGTACTATTTGATAGGTAACTATTTAGGAGTCAACAAGTAAATAATTTTACTCTTTCAGCTTTGAAAAATCACATCCAATAGTTCATGATATTTCATGACACTACCTCTTGGATGTCACTTTTTCAAACTTCAGGGTCTTGAAACACTGCCTTATTAAAAACCTCGCTAAAGAAAATGCCAATGGGAAAAAAACTTTAACTAAGGAAAAAAGAGTGCAGCTTATAACTCCCTCTCGAATTGTCTTCTGTAGGTCATCACATTTTATGTAGTGTCGCATGCTAATATCATAAACGTGTTTTCTAAAAGTTGTTGTAGGGAGTGCCTTTGTGAAAAGATCAGATGAATTGTTGCTAGATTGAATGTATTTAATTTCAACTTGTTTATCTTTAATAAGGTCTTGAGTGTATGAAAAGAATCTTGGAGGTATATGTTTTGTTCTATCACTTTTGATATACCCTTCTTTCATTTACGAGACACAAGCTGTATTATCTTCGTAGATTGGTGTTGGATCTCTTTCTTTCTCTAGTCCACAAGAAGTTAATATAATTTGTGTCATAGATCTTAATCATACACATTCTCTAGAAGCTTCATGTTGTGCAATGACTTCAGCATGATTTGAGGAAGTTGCAACAAGTGTTTGTTTTTGAGACCTCCATGAAATTGTTGTTCCTCAATTCTTAAACACGTATCTAGTTTGAGATCTGGCCTTATAAGGATCAGATAAATAACCTGCATCTGCATAACCAACTAAACCTTCTTTTGAATCATTAGGATGAAACAAGCCTAAATCAATAGTTCCTTGTAGATATCAAAATATATGTTTGATCCCATTCCAATCTCTTTCTTTTTGTGGGAGATAAACTAAACCTTGCCAACAAATTGACTGCAAAGGAAATGTATGGCCTTGTACAGTTAGTAAGATACATAAGAGCTCCAATTGCATTAAGGTATGGTACCTTTGGACCAAGAACTTCTTTATTTTTTTCACAAGGTCGAAATGGGTTATTATCAATATTGATTTATCTAACGACCATTGGGGTGCTTAATGAATTTGCATTGTCCATATTAAAACGTTTTAAAAGCTTTTCGGTATATTTGATTGATGCATAAGTATTCCATTATGCATATGCTCAATTTGTAAACCAAGACAATATTTGGTTTTCCCAAGGTCTTTCATTTCGAATTCATTCTTTAGAAGAATAAACGTTTCATAAATTTACTTTTACGTCCCATTTATATTTAAGTCATGAATAATACAGCTATGATCACATATCCCGATATTGTTTTCTTAATAAAGACGCATGGACGAATAAGGTTATTTGTGTATCCTTCACTAGTCAAATAATCACTGAAACGATTGTACCACATCCTTCAAGATTGTTTGAACCCAGATAAGGACCTTTGTAATTTGATTGAATACATATCCTTAGGTTTTGAACACGCTTCAGGGATTTTAAATCCTTTAGGAATTTTCATATAAACGGCATTATCAAGTGATCCATACAAGTAAGCTGTAACGACATTCATAAGACACATCTTCTTGATGCATCTATTAAAACCATAAAGTATTTAAATGGTCCACATGATGGATAGATTGGTCCACATATATCTCCTTGAATTCTTTTAGAAACATAGGTAATTCCTTTTCAATTTTCAATAGTGAAGGTCTAGTAATTAGCTTCCCAAGAGAGCAAGATGTACACGGAGGTATTTTATTTGATTATGAAATCTTTTGATCTTTCAATGGATGTCCATGTGTACTTTCACTTATCCTTTTAATCATTATAGACCTCGGATGGCCTAATCTATCATGCCATAGCTTGAATATCTCAAGATCACAAAAGTTCTCTTTAACTACCATGTGTACTTGTGGCACATTAATATGTGTGTAATCCAAACCAGAATGGAGCATTGAAAGTTTTTTTAATATGTGACTTTTGTTCTTGATATGCAAATATTTTTCATTTTCAAAGGTCATTGGCCGAGTATCTGTCACACCCCGGGCCCAGGTAGGGTGGGACATCACAGACTAGCAAAAACATATGGCAGCGGAAACAAACCATCATAAGAACACAAAAGGAGAGAACATCACATGGCATTCAAAGTTTAAAATAATCCCGGGCTAGGAACAGATTTAGCCCATAAGTTAAATTGTACATCCGATATAATGAAAAAATGTATAAGTTACAATAATTAAAAATTGTTCAGATAGATTTGAAAATCAGACAAGCCAATGCCATGGTCACGATGCTAGGTCAAAGTCTTCTACACAGCTAGACTCCACTCATGGATTAGCTGAAACATGCCCAAAAGAATTTGTGTCAACTAGAAAGTTGGTGAATTCAAGTGCTTAAAGTTTAAAAACAAAAGGATTCATTAGAATCCACTCTTTATTAAAAGTCATAGTATCATTGTTGTGGGGATCACAATCAACCCTGCACTCAGCCCCGGTTAGCCTCTTCAAAAATTAAGTTACCGGTTAAATCCCCGTGGGGAGAACTGAGCCTCAAACTAGTGGACCGTACCAGCCTGATAGTCCACCATAGTATCTTATAAAACCTGTTACTTGCCACAAACGTCCCCGCAGGATCTCAGTGTGGTACCCTTCCCGTTCATCACAGGAGGCACTGTGTGTGGGGGATTCCCCAAGTATATCTACCCATATAAACAAGCGGTTCATAAAAGAACTAAATACTATGATACAAGTATCAACAGGTCTTAACATAACCATAACATACAGCATCATAATATAGCACAACGTATTTCAGTTTAAAAAGAGCATGCTTCATCCCAAAAACAGTAATAAAAAAGGGAACCACTTAAACTCAACTTAGAATTCAAGCAAAGGGTCACTGCGTGTGCCGGGAAAAGTCTCAAATCTAGCACCCTAATCAATAAGATTTAAGTGTTAATCCACTAATTCTAAGGTTATGGAGATGCATAAGTTGTGTCATGAGGTTAGAATCTTAATAGCATTTGAATTTCTAAGTCTTTTTATAAAAAGTCTCCTTTTATAGAAAGTTTGGGTTTTTTAGGAAAGAATATATTATTTGCTATGCTAAATAACTTATATAAGTTAATTTGAGTCTTTTAAGTGATTCCTTGTTCAAAGGGTCGGTTTATAGAAGTTAGGTAAAAATTTACAGTTTAGTCCTTCAAGTTTCAAAATTTACCATTTCAACCCTAAAGTTTGGTTTCTTGCATTTAATGTCTTTTATGCCCAAGTATTAGTTTCTTAGAGTTAATTAACTGATTTTAAGTAAGTTTCTACCAAAATTTCATAATTTAATTCCGTTTCACAAATTTTCATGTTTCTCGTTACCGGTTACGGTAAAACCGAGGGTTTTTATGGTTGAGTGTTGATTTCTAATTTAACGGTCCTAGATTCATTAAATATCATTTTTATGACTTCATTTAAGGTTTTTAATCTACTAGAGATGCATTTCGAGCTCCTTTTTGGTGAAAGTCTACCTTTTAAGTTTTACCCGTTTAAACGCGTTTTTAACCGAATTTGACCCGTTAAAAGCTCGTTTGACCAATTTTTCAACTCTTTTAGATCGTATAGTACATAAATTACTGAAATATCATGGTTTCCATGAATTTTGGTGTTAAATCCTCATTTTTAAATTTTCTTCCAAACGTTACCCGGTTAAAACCCGTTTTTCACTAAGAATTCCATTTAACCTATTCTTTGACCATTTAAATCGACAAATCTGACCCAAATACTTTGTTAACCCTTTTAGAGCCGGGAATTATTTTTAAGATGGTTAAATCCATGTTTTATTGTTTTCAAGTTGGTTTTACCACTTTTCGGGTCCCCGAATATGTCCAAATAGCTTACAAGTCTAAGACATTCATATTTTCAGCCTTTAACATCCCATCACATAACCAAAATCATCCAAAACTTACTGAAATACTATGTTAACCTCACGGGTTCATCAATCCAAGTAAGAACACAATGGAAAGTACAGTATTACACCATTTTCATCCATTACACATGTGTTAAATGCTATAACTTGTGATTAAACATTAACCAAACCTTTTGTAACTTTGAAATTAGGTTATTAGGAGATTAAAAGACCCATTTTGAGCAGGTAACATGATTAGTTTTAAAGGGTTATAAGTTGTGCAAGTTGGATGGTGTAAATACACCCGAAAGAGGGTTTTCTAGGTGTAAACCTATTACACCTATAGAATGACATGTTTTACGAGTATTATACCTTCAAGGACGTGAAAAGCTCCTTATGAATGAAGTTGTAGCAGAAAGTTTCTGTTAGATATGAGAATGGTAAGGTTTTGAATGAAAAACGAAGACAAACACATGAAATAACCAAAACCGGGCGACATGAAGCTTACACCCGATGTAACTCACGGTTTGGAGCGTGTAGTTGGTCGAGGATGGCTTGGAACTCCTTGTACAAGGCTGGAGAATCACAAACAAGTGCTGTAGAAGTCAAAATTGATGAGAACTTGCATCAAAAGCTCACAAGGTAGCACCATTCTCGGTTGGGGTCGGTCGATGGCTCGTTGCGATTGATCTTCGAATGTTGTGGCCGAGATTAGAGAGAAACTGTGGAGTGTGTGTGTTTTGGTTATGGAGGCCAAGAGGGAGAGAGAGGAGAGAAAAGAGGAGTGGTGGAGTGTTTGAAAGTTGCATGAAATGTAAGAGGAGGATGAGGAGGTGGTGTAGAAGGATGGTGAATGGTGGAGAGAGGGGGGGGGGCAAATTTGGCATGTTGTGAAGGGGTATTTTATTTGAATTTTTATTGTATAAATGTAATTAGGTAATGTAGTTTTGTAGTATTGGGTAGTATTTTAGATGGTAAAAATTTAGTTAGTTGATAATTAACCTTAACTTTTAGGGTGTAGGAACATAATTTAAATTGTTTCAACTATGGTTAAATTTGCAAGGGTGACTAATAACTTTCCCGGGACACTAAGATTTCCCTAACAAATGCTTGATCTAGATAAAGTTATTACAAAAAACAAGTTGATAAGGTCAAACAAGGTTAAATGTGACTGAATAGGTCCATCCGCATTAACCAGATGCGACCGAATGGGTCCATCTGCATTAACGAGATGCGACCGAATGGGTCCATTCGCATTAACCAGTGTGACTGAGCCAGGAGGAAAAACAGTCAATTAAGACAAGAGTACTAAAACACATAGCATGTAAGAGAAAATAGTATCAATAGTAATAGTAATAAAATTAGTAGAATCAGAAAAGATGTAGGTTGGCAAGGTAAGAATTATGACCTAGAGGTCGGTTGTTACATTCTCCCACCATTTAGGAAATTTCGTCCCGAAATTTTAGCTTCGCTCAGATTTGGTACGGGTGGGCTTGAAGAGATGCGGGTAACTTTTCCTCATTTCGTCTTCTCGCTCCCAAGTGAATTCAGGTCCTCGCCTAGAATTCCATCTTACTTTGACTTTGGGTATGCGACTTCGTCTTAGTTTCATGAACAACCGGTCAGTGATCTCTACGGGTTCTTCTACGAAGTTCAACTTATCGGTTACTCTAACTTCCTTCAATGGTGTCTCCAATGTCTTGTCTACCAGGCACTTGTTAAGGTTTGACACATGGAAGGTGTCATGTATGTAACTCAACTCCTCCGGCAGCTTTAACTTATATGCCACGAGTCCAACTCTTGTTAGTATCTCGAATGGTCCAATGTATCTCGGGCTTAGTTTTCCTCTTTTTCCAAATCTCACGGTGCCCTTCCATGGTGCCACTTTCAACATTACCTTATCACCCACTTGAAACTCTAAAGGTTTTCGCCTTCTGTCAGCGTATTTCTTTTGACGGTCCCTTGCTGCTCTCAAACGCTCCTTAATTTTGAATATCTTTTCGGTGGTTTCCAACACGATGTCGGGTCCCATTACTTGGTTGTCGCCAATCTCATTCCAACTCAATGGTGATCGGCATATTCTACCATATAGGGCCTCATACGAAGCTGCCTTTATACTTGTGTGGTAGCTATTATTATAGGAGAACTCTATCAAAGGAAGATGGTTGTCCCAATTCCTGCCAAAGTCAATCACGCAAGCTCTTAGCATATCTTCCATGGTTAGAATAGTTCTTTCGCTCTGGCCATTGGTTTGCGGGTGATATGTAGTGCTTAAGTCTAAACGAGTTCCCAACGCTTGCTGGAGTGACCTCCAGAAACGTGAAGTGAAACGGCTATCACGGTCAGAGATGATTGACAAAGGCACACCATGCCTGGTCACTATTTCGTCAATATACAATTGAGCCAGTTTCGTTAGGTCGTAGTCTTCCCTAATTGGCAAGAAGTGAGCTGATTTGGTTAACCTGTCCACTATTACCCAAATGGCGTCATGACCTCTCAACGTTCTGGGTAACTTCGTGACAAAATCCATGGTGACGTTATCCCACTTACACTCTGGAATTTCGGGCTGTTGCAACGTCCTTGACGGTTTCTGGTTTTCCGCCTTTACCATGGCACACGTCAAACACTTGCTCACGTAAATGGCGATGGATTTCTTGATTCCAGACCACCAGATAAGGGCCTGTAGATCATGGTACATCTTGTCACTTCCGGGGTGAACCGAGTACCTAGACTTATGGGCTTCAGCGAGGATCACCTTTCTAATTCCCCCATGCTTTGGTACCCATGTTCTCCCTTCACATTTATATATACCATCGTCATTCAGCTCAAATCTCTTCTCCATTAACATTTCCCATGCTAACTTGTCTTCCTTTAGAGCCTCGCCTTGTGCTTCTTTCAGTCTTGCGGTAAGGTCCGTGTACACACTCATTCTCAAGGCACGTACGCGCAAAGGTTTCTCCCTATCTTTCCGGCTCAAGGCATCGACCACTACATTGGCATTGCCAGGATGGTAGCGTATTACACATTCGTAGTCATTCAATAACTCAACCCATCTTCGTTGACGCATGTTCAACATCTTTTGGTCCAGAATGTGTTGCAAACTTCTATGGTCAGTGTAAATAATGCACTTCGTGCCATAGAGATAATGCCTCCACATTTTGAGTGCAAACACCACGGCACCCAATTCTAGATCATGGGTTGTGTAGTCCTTCTCATGATCTTTTAGTAGTCTTGAGGCATAGGCGATTACCTTGTTGCGTTGCATTAGCACACATCCTAGCCCTTGGCGCGAAGCGTCACAATAGACCACGAAGTCCTCAATTCCTTCTGGGAGAGCGAGGATAGGTGCACTACACAGCTTCTCCTTGAGCGTTTCAAATGCTTCATTCTGCTCTCGTTCCCACACAAAGGTTGTGTTTTTCTTCGTCAGAGCAGTCAATGGTTGCACAATGCGCGAGAAGTCTTTGATAAACCTTCTGTAGTACCCGACCAATCCAAGAAATTGTCTTATCTCGGTAGGAGTTTCGGGAATTTTCCAAGCCTTAATCGCCTCGATCTTAGAAGGTTCGACTTGAATTCCATTCTCATTTACCACATGCCCTAAAAATTGGATCTCTCGCATCCAAAATTCACATTTGGAGAATTTGGCATATAATTGTTCATTTTTTAGCAGCTCGAGAATTAGCCTGAGATGTTTCCCGTGCTCTTCTTTACTACGGGAGTAGATCAAGATGTCGTCAATAAACATGATCATAAACTTGTCAAGATACGGGCGGCATACACGGTTCATGAGATCCATAAACGCTGCTGGTGCATTAGTCAGTCCAAAGGGCATGACTAGATACTTGTAGTGTCCGTACCTCGTCCTGAAAGCTGTTTTGGGTATGTCTTCTTCCCTTATTTTCAGCTGATGGTACCCCGACCTTAAGACGATTTTTGAGAAGTAGCTAGCTCCCTGCAATTGATCGAATAAGTCGTCAATCTTTGGGAGGGGATAACAATTCTTTATCGTCAGCTTGTTCAGCTCCCGTTAATCAATGCACATCGTTCAGCTCCCGGTAATCAATGCACATCATTCAGCTCCCGCTAATCAATGCACATCCGTAGGGTCCCTTCTTCTTCACAAATAAGACCGGTGCACCCCATGGAGAAACACTCGGTCGAATAAATCCTTTGTCGAGTAGTTCTTGGATCTGCAACATTAGTTCTTTCATCTCGGGAAGAGCGAGTTGATAAGGTGCCTTAGCCACTGGTGCAGCGCCAGGCAGTAGATCTATTTGGAATTCGACTTGTCGGTTCGGAGGGAGTCTCGATAGGTCTTCAGGAAACACTTCTGGATATTCAAAAACTATTGGAATATCCTCAATCTTCTTCTTCTCTTTTGCTTTCATTACGTAGACCATGAAGGCTGGACATCCCTTCTTAAGGCTCTTAGTAGCTTTTAGATGGGATATCATAGGGCATAGCGTGTTACTTCCTTCACCATGAATCATAATACTTCCCCGTTGCGCAATGGTATCCTAAGAAGGCGTTTCTCACAGATGATTTCGACTCTATGCTTAGCCAACCAATCCATACCAACAACCACATCAAATCCTCCTAACTTAACAGGCATCAGGTTAATCTTAAACGTGCTACCATTTAGGTTCATAGAACAGTCCTCGATGACTTCATTAGTTTCTATAATGTTACCGTCGGCTAGCTCTATGTGTCACACCCCAACCTTGACGGCGGAAACGTCGAGATGTGAGGGTTTGACAGATTGGTATCACAGCCCATAACTATAGGGATTTAGGTTATTAGAAATGGTGACCTAGACTATAGTTGCATGAACCTCATAGAAAGATCCTTATACCTTTGTGCTTACATGTTGTTTGCATGCTACATAATGCTATGCCTTATGTGCAACTTGATGCCTTAGCATAGGACTGCCTTATGTATGCTTAAACTTATTTACTTGTCTCCCTAAACTTAACTTTGACTCTTTGACTCTCCCCGACAAATGAACTTCCTAAACTTATTTACAACGACATGTGGAATCTACACTTATCATCTGGGTTCAATTCCTTAGACTCTATGTCTAATCTATGAAAATCTCATCAAGGTTTTGATTGCATAAACCAAAGAAATTTGTGTGACACATAGACACCTGTATTCTGGATTTCCTGGCAAAAGGCCTTCGGGCTAAGGCAAGCATATCGTATAAATCTCATTGTGAGACCAGTTATGCTTACCTGGGGATTTCTGGGATGAGTGATAAACTATGGTCAACATACACAAGTCTCTCTGGCAAATGGGTCAATTTACCTTGACGTGTCAACGATTCCAAATGGTAATGCATTACCAAATGGAACCATCCTCTTCGTATCTTAAAAATCTTTGATTCTTTGAACTGGTATCTCCTCGTTCTTATTATACATAATGTTCCTGTTAATACTGAACCTAACCTACATTTCAACTCTTACGTTTAAACATCGTTACACGTTGAGCATTTCATGTAATTATTTCTATATCTTGACCAACGTGAACATGGATCTTAATATACCCAAAGATATTGGGAATCTAAACCGAATGGTCATCAAAAACTTTAAACCGTTACTTATGGTTCTCAAGTCTTCTTAAGGATGTGTCCCATAACTAGGAACATGCAATGCTATAGGTGGAATTCTTACATCTCGGGATACTTTGTCTAGGCAAAGTGTAAATGGTGATTTGACTCGATCATTGAATCCATTTACTTGACTCGAAACCCTTGAGATGAGTGATCACTTATAAGTACGCGTGTCTTCAATAAGGCTATGGTTGACCTCAAATCTTGAGAAGTCCATGTATCCCTTTCGATTGTGAATCGAATGTTCACATCTCATTGTGGTGTTGAATAATTTCCTGCCCTTGATTTCGTCTTCTCGATTGAAACCATCCAAGATTTGAACACCACAATGAATTCTGTTATCTTGAACTTTGATCTTAAGCTTTTAAGCATGATTTTGGCCTTTCGTTACATTGATGTAACTTGAAATTTTTCGAATTTCTAATTGATATTATTTTCCTTTCGTCGTTAAGTCAAACTCCGTACCGTCTGCACCGTGAGTGATGCAAGTGTTTGCAAGTCAACTTATGACTAAGAACACACGTATCTCCTAAATGATTCTAACCCATCAAAACAGGGGTGATTCCCTTACTTTGGTGATGATTCTTCATTCGTTTTGATAAATGGTTTCCAATGGTGTGTTTTATGAAATTTCATCCTCTGGGTCGGGATGATTCCCTTATCCCGAGGATTGACTTCAATTATTTTCTTTGGAATGGCATTTCACAAATGACATGATCTCACCAAAATAGGATTGAAACCCGTACTTTGGTGACAAATGTCAATCTTCGATTGTTTTCTTGCTATGATGAAATTCAATCATCAAGATAGGCGTGAATTCCATACCTTGATGATAATATCATCTTTATGAATTGTATTTGCTCAAATGAGACGACTTCATCAAAGTAGGAGTGATTTCTGGATTTTGATGAAGAAGTTCATCTTGTTATATTTTGTTTTTGTAAAACTTCACCGTTAAGATAGGAGTGATTTCCCTTACCTTAATGGTGCGTTACCTCGTCTTATTTCTGTGGATCCTCAACAAGGAGTTGGGATCGAACTTTTTGATTGGTAAGTTAGTAGTCATACCTTGGGAATACACCATCAAGTTAGGAGTGAAAACCACACCTTGATGACTATTCTCATTTCTTGATCTCCAACTTACCAAGGTTTAATCAAGTGACAAGAAACATGTAGTAACTTGAAGGGTTAACCAATGTTAGGGTTGGACCTATCAAGCCAAAGCATGATTTCTGAATTTGAAAGGAGACCTGATCACTCTAGGTTGATTTTGATTTCGAGCTTGGAGCATTTGAATTCTTAAATCGATTTCTTTCCCTTTATCTTCATGTTTTGACTCGATCTAGCTACATCGAACCATTTATTTCTTACTTATCAACTTTCATTTTGAGATATCATCAACACATGATTGTGTGATGGTAGTCTTCGTAAACAATCATTCTACTAAATAAAGACATTATCGACTCGTGGTTATGTCTTTCTAGTCATACGAATGTTCTCGACTGTACTTATGGGTTTGATTAATTACGTATGCAATCTATATTTGGAAATGTGTTACCTTGCAAAACATGGTTACAAATGCATGTCTTATTGTTTGCGTTACTTCTTGAATCGCTTTTGAATCCTTAACCTTAGAAATCTTTAAAACTTTATCTTGAATTCGATCTACGAGACTCGTTACTGCGACGCGGATATGGAGAATCATAAATTTTCGTAATTTGTACACATGGGTTTGGCATGAAAGAAAAGACGTAACTTGGTATGTGTCCAAGTGTTTTACCTTCACTTATGACAAAGCTTAACATTCGTGTTCCTATGAATCTCCTGTTTAACTTTTCATTCACTAAGTGTCTCTTATCTTAGCTGTCATGATGACAATTGGTGCATTATAGACCGATTGGTTAATTGCATATCAATTCATGTGGGATAACGGGTCGAGAAGTTGGCTTGTGTCTTTCTCAAATAGTCGTATACCGTGGTATGTCGTTAAACATCGATCATTAATTTGGATGATCAATTTATTTTCTGCTTTTAATAATGTTCCTAACCATCGTTGTGAACTTATTCCAAAATCTTCACATATCGTATTATTCCTAGGCCGATGATTGGTCAAAGGAGAGATACATATTCTCAAGATATGCGTTAAGATCGTTTCATATGGTGACGTTTGGGATTCTTAAATCCTGACGGTTAACCTTTCTTATAAATTGTTGGTCTTTTATTGATTTCTAGACATCATTATATTCTAGAAGTTGTGACTTATAAATCTAAGGTACCACGGTAACTCGTCATCGTTTTCCAACGTTTCATCTCAAAACGTCTCGCGTTTATTAAGCTGAGAATCTTGTAAGATTCCATAAGGTGAAGCGTTCCACCTGTAATCAAACGTCAAACACTGTTCGTTGAACACTCACCTTCATTACAATTCCTTTGTTCATTTAAGTTCATTCTTAATTTCGGGACGAAATTCTTTTAAGTTGGAGAGACTGTAACATCTCGTATTTCCGTTAATTAAAAGTTAATTTTGTTAATCCTCATATGGTTTATTTTTGCAATTTATGAAACTTGGTGGTCTATTATTGTATGATCTTTGTTCAAAAACTAAGTAAATAATAATAATGATAACAATTATAATAATAATAATAATAATAATAATAATAATAATAATAATAATAATAATAATAATAATAATAATAATAATAATGATAATAATAATAATAATAATAATAATAATAATAATAATAATAATAATAATAATAATAATAATAATAATAATAATAATAATAATAGTAACAATAATAATATTGATAATAAAGTTAATAATTATAATATCATTAATAAACATGAGAATTTTAGGGGGCTAAGTTGTATTTTTTTAAACTTTAAATTAAAGTTTCATGCATAAAATGTTAACTACATAAACAAGAGGGACCATTAGTGTAAATTAATAAAAATTCAACCTCCCTTCTCTCCCTCTCACGCTTTTCCGGCCGCCGGCCGACACAACTCCGGCGCGGCGCCGGTCGACTTGTTTTCGTTGTTTATAGCTCGGTTTCGATTCAATTTAATGCCAGTCGACTCGGAAGGACCTCTCGGTCTCGAACCCACGACTTAATTGAACATCAAAGCTCGTTATCAGGGAGTCTCGAACCAAAACGCACATCGCGATCGGTTTGTAACCGTTCAACACACGAAGATTGATGATTAATCAAATTAAACGTACAGAAACGCTCGGATTATCATTGTTAAGCTTAATGCAGAGTTAAATTAGAGTTAAATCATCAATTGAACATCTAATTATAACCGAAAAGTTCAAATCGAAATCAAAACCCAACCGGCACCTTAACGTACAAATTGGGGCTATTTAACAGAGGGGAAAGCTTTCATGTGATTACTTTCAACTTTCTGAACCTTTAATTCTTCGAATAATTCACTCATTCATCGATTCCAAGCTGCTCCTTCTTCGCGACCGAAACGGGACAAAACCGAGCCTAAATACTACACATCGAGACGAATCAAGTAAGTATAATACACCATTCAACTCTCTCTTAGGGATCAAAAGCCCTAATGTTAATCGAGTTGAAACCCTCGAATCGTTGTTCAATTTGGTTCATAACAATCTAGGGTTTATAGGAATTTGGGGGTTTGTTTGAAGTGTTGTTTTTAAGAATTAAATCATGAACTAAACCGCGGCTGAGGCCTTGGTTTACTGGTTCATGGTACACATCTCATCCTGGAGGTCCCGGGTTCGAACCGGGCCTCCATCAACCTTTTTTTTAAAATAGTTTTCTAACATTTTATAAAGTAGAAAGGTATTATCATATTATAAAATCAAATTAAAAATTATTACATTAACTAAATCATTTCTGAAATTATTAAATTTATTTTTTTTTAAGTTTTCAAATCAATTATTTCCTAAAACATAACAAAGAATATAGAAACATTAGTAATAATTTTATGTTACAAACCTATTATGGTTCAAATGTGGATTATTCTAAAAACATATAAATCTATATGTTAAATGTACAATTATTCAAATAGTTATTTAAATAATTATTTACATAATTAATTATTCATTTATTCATTTAATCATGTCATATATAATTAGTTATTAACATTAATTCTTACACTTTATTTAAGTTTTTGGAACTTATAAAACAATATAATTTTCTATTATTTCCTTAATATTGTTTTAAAGTTTTGATATTATAAGACTTTTACAAAGATCATTTAAAACGTATAAAAACCTTATAAAATGATAGTTTTAAGGTCATTTAAAAATAAATATCAAGTAATTACCTTTAACAAATTCTAAATAATTAATTATTGAATTATTTATCTCTTTTCACATATTGTATTTAATCATTAATAATTCAATAAGTTAAATCATTGAATTCTTATTTTTAAGGACCCAAGAAATAAACAATTGTTTTCTTTTATTTTGCTTGATTTATTAAAAATCCCCAAATTTCCAATTGAAACCCTAGTCCACGTTTATTCGTTAATCTTACCTTTAAAATCTAACCTTGGAATATATATACATTAGGTATCTTGTATAAAGGAATCGTTGGAGCATTATTAATTTCTTATTATCATCTTATTAATTCATGTGAGTATTCCATACCCCCTTTTTTGATTATTTTCACACTTTGGGGTGAAACATGTTAACTTATACTTTGCACTTGTAAACTTATTTGAGACTTGTAAACTTTATGGCAATTCATCATGTTAAGTTGTGGTTAGTTGAACTTTTGTGGTTACCATGTTATGGCGTTATATGTACAATCATTAACTATTGCTAGCCCAGCGAAGTCATAGATCTATGGGTAAGACAAGCCTGCTTGGTTGATCCAAGTACACTTAGCTGAGCGTATATACTTTTAACGTTTGAGACTTGTAAAACATTGTCAAGGTTTGATTGTTGCATTGTTCATAGCATCCCTAATCACTTTATTCACTAACTTATGACTTGAATTGTCATCCTTTATATACTTATGTATTGAAAACTATGGAATGCTCACCAACATTTTTATGTTGACCCTCTTATTTTTAACATGTTTCAGGTGTACCCCAAGTTTATGTTCTACTCTTTGAAGCTTATTGCATCTAGGATTGGACCTAGTAATAAAATGGATGATTATGTTATTTGTAACATTTGTATATGTTGTATTCTTTGTTGAAACATTTGTTTGTAATGTTATTAATGAAACTTATGAATAATATATTTGGGACTAATAAATAGCGTTATGTGGCTGTGAACAATCGTAACCCTCACATCTCGACGTTTCCGCCGTCAAGGTTGGGGTGTGACACTATGGTAAACGGATTAGTCAGGGTACACGCATTCAAGTCAATCAAAGGTCTAAAAGCACTAAAGACAAAACTAGCAGTTGCTCTCGTATCAAAGAGTAAGGTAGCAGGATGATTGTTTATAAGGAACGTACCATTAACTACATCGGGTTCCTTGCAAGCATCAGCTGGTCCCATCATAAATGCTCGTCCCTTAGGCTTGTTAGGTCTTGCATCCTAGTCTCTTTCCAGTTTGGGGCACTTGTTCCTCATGTGCCCTGGGTCCCCATATTCATAACACTGCTTACTCGGCGTGAATGTGCAATCCTTGATCAAGTGGTCGGTTCGCTTGCACCTGAAACAAGGCGTTGGGTTGCACTCCCCTTGGTGGTGCAATTTGCACTTGTTGCAGTAAGGGTTTGTGCCTACATACAGCCTTCGTGCCCTTCCACCTTGATCTTCACGCCTCACACCTTCAACTGCCTTCCTGCTCGACCCACTGCTGCTACCCATCATCTTCTTGACGTCAACCCATTTTCTCTTTCTTTCTTCAGTTCTTCCCTGCTCTGTCCATCCAGCCCTAATCAGGTCGTCAGTTAGGCTGCTAGTGAGATCGACCGCGGATTGTAATGTAGTAGGCCTGGAGGATCGGACCATTCCCCGAACCCTAGGATTTAACGCAGATAAATCAGGCTACACCTTTGGCTTCTGGTGTCACTAGATGGGGCACTAGTCTGGACAGTGCTATGAACCGGTTGATGTACTCGGTGTAGTTTGGCCCTTTTGTTTCTAGGCCTAAGAATTCAGATTCGAGCTTCTCCAGCTGGTTGATCGGAGAGTACTTGTTGATCATCAATTCTCTGAACTCGGCCCAAAGCATACGGCCTACAACATTTCTTCCTCGGGGCTGAATGATGGTTTTCCACCATTCAAGCGCTGACCCCTTCAGAGATTGGGAGGCAAATCGTACCATGTGCTCCATCTTGCACTCGCTTATGTCTAAAACCGCCTCGATCTCGTCCATCCAGCGGTAAGTCTCGATAGCACCCTCAGTGCCATAGAAATCTTTGGGTTTGCAAGCCATAAACCTCTTATACGAGCACCCTATCCGGATTTCAATGGTATCATCTTGACGATCTTCCCCATTTTCGGTGGCGTTGTCCCGATCCGTTTTGATCTGGGCAATGATGGTGGGTATGGCGTTAGCGATTTGCTGCCCCACAATGTTTGCAATTCTCTCGTCTTTCCCTGGGTTATTGTTTACTGGCGGGGTTGGTGGCTCATTTCCTTCTCGCCCAGGCTCCTCGCGGGGGACTCTGCCGTTTCCTCTCCTACCCATACGGGCTCCTCGTCTTGGCGGCATTCTATTTTCAAGACAAGCAACTCATTTAGCATCACATAACAAGTTTCGATTATCCTAACACATTGACTACTTTAAGGGTCACGCCAACAGTTGCACAATCATCACAGTATAAGAACAACATGACATAATAAATAGTTTCATTAAGCATGGTTGTGGGGGTTCATTCCCGAGCAACCAAATTGTCTCCCTCAAGCTTGCGGAGTTACATACTCCATGTCAAATCACCCTGCAAGGTTAGTATCGGATAGCAATAGTTTCTCAAACAACCACAAGATCATCCATCATAGAGATTAAAATAAAATATATGTCATGGTTCACAACTTGGAAGGTACCGTTACCCCCATAAAAATAATAATAGTATCAGTTAATAATAGAAATTGTTTCCTTTAACTGTCTCAGAGACAGATAATCCCATTTCCACTAGGCTTTCACATCCATTTCTTTTTCAACCATCCCAGCCACCCTACATTCTTCTTTTTCTGCTCCTGCTCCAACCGTTGTACCCCATGTGAGGCCATCATAGCCTGAAACTGGGCAGATTGTGAGGTCCGAGTGGCGTGCTGAATAGTCATCTCCAAACGACGGACGGTCCTCCATATCTTGTCTAGTGCAGTGTCAGAGGGACCTGCATCACTTGCCTGGCGACTAGACTGGGAGTAGCGGTCACCAGCAGTACACTAGGGCCGCCATACATGTTGTGCCTAGGTGGAATCCAGTGCTCGTCGAGTGGTTGGTGTCGGGGTGGATCAAATTGTTGTGGGGCCTGTATCGGTCTCCTGACCGGTGGAGGCGGAGGAGGAGGCATCCTGAAAGAGAATGAAGTTCCCGGCCTAACGCTCTTCCGTGGGCGGGTAATAGTCCGCGCACCCCTGTCCCCGATCGGAGGGAGAGGTGAGAGAGTGGGTGCAACGACATGCGGTGAGTTGGAGCGTGTTCGGCTCCTGGATGGGGACGTCGAAGTAGAGTCCTCCGATGGCTCCGAGTCGTCCGAAGTCGCAGATAGAAATCAAGGGTGTCCACACCTCCTAAAGTAAACCTCGTATTCCGTCCGAGGAGTGATCTTTAAGCTGCTCCTGATAGAAGTAGTCTCGTGGGCTGGGTGAGCTGGTGCCTTACCTTTTCCTGCCATAGTCTCGGATAACCTGTAAAATCATCATGAGTAATTTGGTTTTCATAGCTCATGGTAGTAACAGTACAGGTAATAGTAGCAGTACTTATAGTAATGATAGTAGTAGAATCAGCAATCAATAGAATCAGTAATGGTATTAGAAATTAATGGTCTCGTCAAATGACAACAATGATTAAATAAAGAGGTTCTTTTAAATAAAACTCTTAGAGTACCCAAAGAAAACTTTAGAAATCATAAATTTCAAACAGAGAAGGGTCCAAACATGACCTAAGGTCCATGCTGGAATTTACACGTCCGGTAAATTCATGATTACGTTGATCAAGTGTAATCATCAATTTACCCAACCCGATCATTCCAACACTTTCCATAAGGGTGGTCCTAAGGTATCAGGGTTGTAGCCTAGGGTCTACTATTGTATTCCTGACTTCTCTACAACCGCTCTGATACCAATCTTTCACACCCCGGGCCCAGGTAGGGTGGGACGTCACAGACTAGCAACAACATATGGCAGCGGAAACAAACCATCATAAGAGCACAAAGGGAGAGAACATCACATGGCATTCAAAGTTTAAAATAATCCCGGGCTAGGAACAGATTTAGCCCATAAGTTAAATTGTACATCCGACATAATGACAAAATGTATAAGTTACAATAATTAAAAATTGTTCAGATAGATTTGAAAATCAGACAAGCCAATGCCATGGTCAGGATGCTAGGTCAAAGTCTTCTACACAGCTAGACTCCACTCATGGATTACCTGAAACATGCTCAAAAGAATTTGTGTCAACTAGAAAGTTGGTGAATTCAAGTGCTTAAAGTTTAAAAACAAAAGGATTCATTAGAATCCACTCTTTCTTAAAAGTCATAGTATCATTGTTGTGGGGATCACAATCAACCCTGCACTCTGCCCCGGTTAGCCTCTTCAAAAATTAAGTTACCGGTTAAATCCCAGTGGGGAGAACTGAGCCTCAAACTAGTGGACCGTACCTGCCGGATGGTCCACCATAGTATCTTATAAAACCTGTTACATGCCACAAACGTCCCCGCAGGATTTCAGTGTGGTACCCTTCCCGTTCATCACAGGAGGCACTGTGTGTGGGGGATTCCCCAAGTATATCTACCCATATAAACAAGCGGTTCACAAAAGAACTAAATACTATGATACAAGTATCGCAGGTCTCAACATAACCATAACATACAGCATCATAATATATCACAACGTATTTCAGTTTAAACAGAGCATGCTTCATCCCAAAAACAGTAATAAAAAGGGGAACACTTAAACTCAACTTAGAATTCAAGCAAAGGGTCACTGCGTGTGCCGGGAAAAGTCTCAAATCTAGCACCCTAATCAATAAGATTTAAGTGTTAATCCACTAATTCTAGGGTTATGGAGATGCATAAGTTGTGTCATGAGGTTAGAATCTTAATAGCATTTGAATTTCTAAGTCTTTTTATAAAAAGTTTCCTTTTATAGAAAGTTTGGGTTTCATGATATTTCATGACACTACCTCTTGGATGTCACTTTTTCAAACTTCATGGTCTTGAAACACTGCCACATTAAAACCCTCGCTAAAGAAAAAGCCAATCAGAAAAAACCTTAACTAAGGAAAAAAGAGTGCAGCTTATAACTCCCTCTCGAATTGTCTTCTGTAGATTATCACATTTTATGTAGTGTCGCATGCCAATATCATAAACGTGTTTTCTAAAAGTTGTTGTAGGGAGTGCCTTTGTGAAAAGATCAGATGAATTGTTGCTAGATTGAATGTATTTAATTTCAACTTGTTTATCTTTAATAAGGTCCTGAGTCTATAAAAAGAATCTTGGAGGTATATGCTTTTTTCTATCACTTTTGATATACCCTTCTTTCATTTACGAGACACAAGCTGTATTATCTTCATAGATTGGTGTTGGATCTCTTTCTTTCTCTAGTCCACAAGAAGTTAATATAATTTGTGTCATAGACCTTAATCATACACATTCTCTAGAAGCTTCATGTAGTGCAATGACTTCAGCATGATTTGAGGAAGTTGCAACAAGTGTTTGTTTTTGAGACCTCCATGAAATTGTTGTGTCTCAATTCTTAAACACGTATCTACTTTGAGATCTGGCCTTATAAGGATCAGACAAATAACCTGCATCTGCATAACCAACTAAACCTTCTTTTGAATCATTAGGATGAAACAAGCCTAAATCAATAGTTCCTTGTAGATATCAAAAAATATGTTTGATCCCATTCCAATATCTTTTTGTGGGAGATAAACTAAACCTTGCCAACAAATTGACTGCAAAGGAAATTGTAGGACTGGTGAAGGGTATGCACTTACAACACAACAACACAATGAGGAGAGTTGCTTAGAACACTTAACGGATCAAATAGGGAACTGATTAACTTGTTAATAAAAGATGCTAAGAACACAAGTAAATGTGAGACAGCACAAGATTGCAAACAACACAAGTATTTGGTTTTCAAGAATGCTGTATATTGCTTCTCAAGTTCTATTACAAGTTACAAAGCATCGATAGAAAGTTACAAGTACTTGAGATACTTTATACTACATCCTACAGCCGGCCATACTTTGAAGGCCAGCTGGATACAATTGACTAGACAACTACAAAATCAAATGTAGAGTCAAAAGGTATATCTGCCTTTTGACTTGTGACTATGACATGCCATAGCTCACATCCTAATATATTACAAAAAGGATAAAAGTACATCAAGTAGAAAGCATGGACTCGAGACCTCAATGTACAGTTACCAAAAGCATGGACCTTTCACCAACTCATGTAAGTTGGTGACTTTACAGAGTTGCAGCGGAAAGGTGGTCCAGCTTTATGGTAAAGTACATCAGATACAGGCATATCTCTAAAAGTCTTCAGAAGAAATCTGTCTTCACTCTTTGGCTTCGGAAGACTTTGTCTTTGAAGCTTCAGAAGACTTCACTTTTGGCTTCGGAAGATATTGGTCTTGGCTTCGGAAGATATTGGTCTTGGCTTCGGAAGATTTTACACTTAGAATATTTCTAGTGCATGGTGTAAAACTTCCGAAGCATTTCTACTTCAGTTCTTTAGCGCATGCTTGCAGAGAGACTTTGGATGTTTTGGCTGCATCAGACTTATAGGAATCCTTACAAACTCCCCCTAGGCTGATGCTACCAAAACATTTAGAAGATCTTCAGATGTTTGTAGTCTTCAACACAATGATGACCATACCCTTCTTCATTAGATGGTCAGGATCATACAGACTCTCATAATATCTTCTCATCTCAAAGAGATCATGCAGAGGTAAGTTGATTATGTCTTGCCATGTATAGACATTCTCAACACCTTGATCTCTGATCACATGCCATCTCTCTGGATTAGTAGTGAAGGTCCAGGATAAGATGGGTGTCTCAGCTGCAAGAGGAGCCACTTGAATTGGAGTTGATTCGGCTGCCTCTTCATGCACTTCCTGAGGTTGATCTGCTCAGCTTGAGGTGTAGAGGTGGATGATTCAGGCTTCTTCTTCTTAGACTTTGGTTTAGAAGCCATCCTCTTCTTCCTCTTAAAAGACTTTAATTGAGAAGACTGGTCTGCAGCATCTTGTTGATCATCCTTGTCTTTCTCAGTTGGGTGTTCCTCCCTCACAGGTTCAGAAGGAGAGGGAGTTTGACCCTGTTGTGGATCAGAAGATGAAGCTTGCTGAGGCTCAGTAGGAGGTCCAGGTTGTGTTGTCTCAGGTTGTTCAACCTTAACCTCCCTTCAGGTGGGATTTGACTTGGAGGAGAGTATAAGTCAATCAGCTCTCCACTCTTGATCTTCTACTTGATTACCCTGATATGCTCATCCATTGTGGTATGAGACATAGGGCCAGTCTCCGTCCATACAGCTTCAAGAAGCTCATCATCCTTTGTCTGTCAGCAGACTTTTTCATACTCTTTTGGATGATAGCTCTTGACTTTACAGCATCTTCCCTCATCTTTCTCTTTGTTGCCTTTTGTTCTTTGAGCACTTGAAGTTCAAGTTGTTTGAGATACTCAAACTCAGTGTACTCAAAGGACAAGGGAAGAAGTGTAGATGCCTGGTAGAGACTTGTGGTACTCTGGTAGTTGATCATGTTTTGCCTATCTATTTCTTTGTCTACCTGAGGTTCTTGTGTAGCAGCCACATCCTCTTGCACAGGACTTTCCTGAACTGGGGAAAGAGTTGGAGCATGCTTGTATAGATTTTTCTGTCTCTTCTCTTCTTTGAATTGGAGAAGTGATCTTGCATCCTCTTTTTCCTTCATCTCTCTTGACACTTCCATGTCAGCCAGTTCATTTAATTGCTCTAAGGGGAGAAATAAAATCTCATCTATATCATAGTTCCTGGTCTGCAGATAAGTAATCCTAACTGCCCTCAACTCATCTTCTTGAGTGTTTGGTCTGGGGGCAGCCCTGATTGCAGCTTGCATAAATCCTGAAGACCTAGAGGAACTTTCTCCCCTTAGCTTCCTCTTCCTCTATCTCTCCTCCTCTTCAATCTCCTTAGGAGTCAAAATCCTTTTCCCTTTGTCACCCATAGACCTTTGTGACTCAGGGTGGATAGGGGTTTGGCCTTCATTGCTTGGTGTAGCATCCAAGCTCTGGCCAGAGAGATGCTGTGAGACAACTTCACCAGTAGGTTGTTTCACTGAGGGAATAAATTTCTGAAGCAGTTGTTGGTGTGACAGGGCTCTCAGGCTCTATCACTGGGCCTTCAGCCAAGGTTTTCCCTTTGAAGCTAATCTCAGGGTCTACCTCAGCATCCAGTTGACCAATGACATTACCTGATTGCCTTTTCTCCTTCTAAGGCTGAACTCTTCAGTAACTTTGTCTTGAATCCTGAGTGCTAACCTGTCAGCTTGTCTTGATTTGCTTGGGTTGACAAGTGGCATGTTGATCAGGTCAAGACCTTCATAGTAGTCCAAAGTCTGAAAATTGAACACTTCTTGTTGTCCTTGAACTCTGTGAAGAATGAGGGCTCTTCTATCAGCATCATACCTCCACCCAATAATGTAGTTTGAAGTTCCTTGAGGTGGAGATGACACAGCCCTTGGAATGCCTTCCTCAAAGAGCTCCTAATAACAGAGTCATTATGTTCCCATTAATATGAACTTGAGGAGTTGCTGAGTATGCACAGTTGCAAGTGAGGATGGTGAATCCACAATGTTCATACTCTCTGAAGAACTCCCAGGTTCTGTGATTGTAATGACTTTCTCCCCTTTTTTTGGTAGCATCACCCCTCTTGCATAAGTGAGCTAGAGGTTAGGTCAACCACATCATAGGTTCTTGTGTTCCTGGTTGAGCTCTTCTTAAAGGTCTCCCAGCTAGTTTTTCATCCCTGAGATAAGATATCTCAAGTTGCTGATCATTGACCCGATTATGCAAGGTAGTCCCTGAGATTCAAGGTGACTAACCTTAGAGACTAAATAGGAGCATGTTTTTGACAGTTTTTGCACATTTAGTCTCAGATTCCCCTCTTCTTCTTGATGAAAGAATCATTGGGGGATGAGATGATTGGACTAAAGTCCTCTCTCTCACCACCAACGTCAGGTTCTTGGCTGTTGGATTTCCTCTGCACATTGACATTCTCAGTTGAGGTGTCAATGGGCTGAGTTGCATGGTTGAGGTCTAAATGATGTAATCACTTGCAGAAGTGAGAGCCCTCTTTCATATGGATATCCTGAACAGGTTCAGAAGTATCCACCTCAGTTATAGGTGACTAATGTGGGCTAGACAAAGGAGACTCTGTAGTACTCATCTCTCTTTGAGTAGGAGAGGAGTAGAAAGACTCATGGTGCCCACTGAAACCTAAGTCTTCATCAGTATAGAATGAGAGGTTGGGAATGGGTTGATTTAAGTCTAATGGCTGGGGATGGTAACTGTCCCCTGAAGGTTGTTCACTTGAGTGTTGAGACTCAGAGTGAAGGCTTAAGGCAGTTGGGCTTGTGAGCTCATAAGGGTGAGCATGAGGAACCTTAGCCCTGATTGTTGAAGAAATGGGAGTGGTTTGCTCCTCAGGGGAAGTAGGAGCTCTAGTGTCCACTTCCTCCTGTATGGGTGAGTATATGGGGGCCTGCACAGACTCAATAGCTTGAGCAGGGGTTCGTTGGATTTTCTTTGGTAGGTGAGGGTGACTTGGGGCCTTTTTGGTGTTGAGAGGTAGAAGGTGTGGTTCAACACTAGCTTCTGTTGCTAGGTTGTCACCTTAAGAATGAGCTCTAACATTTTTGGGACTAGGGCTGTTTCTACCCCTGAGAAGCCTACAGTTGGCTTCTTCATAATTTTAAAGATGTCGGGCTTCATCTGTCCCAAATTTGAGAATATTATCTGTTTTCCTCAACTGTGAGCCCAGTTCACAGTTGAGAATGTGTGGAACATATCTAGGAAACATATAATACTCTAAGGAGTCCAAGTTAGCAAGCAAGTTTGTATAAACAAATTTAGTGTACCTGAACTTGACCCCTTGAACCATTCCATGTACTATGAAGGAAAGATCCTCAGGAATCTGGTCCCACCATCCATGCTTGTTTGACAAGCTGTTGATAACCACATGAGCAGGTATTCCCACTGGGGTGAACCTTCCTTTTCCTGAAGGTCTTTACAGAGAAATCTCCCTCATAGCCCATCTGCTCAAGGAATGATTTACAGCTTCCTTTGGGAAGGACAACTCACCTTCTTCATCATCAAGCTGCAAATGATGGCTGGAGTGATGAAGATTGTCCTCCCTTTGCACTGTGGCAGACAGTGCCTTCTCCCCATCCATAATGACCTCTTGGCAGGCTTTTCCAAATTCAAGCAGATGATCCTCATAGAGAGTAGGATCAATGGTTAGGGAGATGGAGTAGTTTTGATAGAGCTAAGAACGGCAAATCTCTGAGAAACTTTCATCTTTCTCAGAACTTAACAGAGCAACTTGGTTATGTAGCCTGTGGAGTTGCATGGAGAAATCTGGGTTGTTTCTGATGTTTAGGTTGGCCATTTTAGAAGCTTAGGATGAAGAAAGATGAAGAAAAAAAGGTGGTTTGGAAGAATTTAGGTTTAAGGAATAGTGTAATTGAGGAAGATAGTGAAAGAGGGGGAACCGTTGGGCATTTATGTGAAAAGAATTTGAGACAAAGTTAATGAAAGAGGATAAACTTTGAAATCCGAATGTCGGTCCTACCTCTGAAAAGTAGTTTACTTTTGCCCAAAAAGTAGTTTTCTTGGAAGTCGAGACATCTTCCGAAAGTTATTTGCTTTGGAAGTTCTGAAGAAAAAGCTTCCGAAGGCAAATTGGCTTCGGAAGAGATTTCAAAGATTTTTGAAAATTTTGCTTCGGAAGAGAGTTTTACACTCAGAGATTTTTTTTATTCTAAGAATAATAAATACTTCTGAAGGTAAATTGCACTTGGAAGAAACTTATTCATTGAAATCATACAAAGTACTTAAGTTGATTTAAGCTTCGAAAGATATTTCAGAAATTTCTTCCAAAGGTAAAATTATTGAAGCAATTAATTGTTTACTAAGACATAAACTACTTCTGAAGGTAATTTCAAAGTCTTCCGAAGAGATCAAGATTTTCAAAAATCTAAGAAAAGTCTTTTGAAAAGATTTTTCTTCCAAAGAAAACAAAGGGCTTATGAAGGTGATATAATAGAACTTAGGACACACAGGTTTTAGAAATAAATAGATTAAGTTTTAAAAAAGCTATTCAAAGTTAATCATCCCAATAGCTGATACAAGATATTTAAATCTCTGCTCATCAAAAGCTTTGGTGAACAGATCAGCATATTATTCATTTGTGTTAACTTTGACTAGTTTGATTAATCCCTTTTCAAAGTTATCTCTAATCAAATGATACCTGATGTTAATGTGCTTTGTCCTTGAGTACTGCACAGGATTCTCTGTGACGGAGATATCACTATTGTTGTCTATGTGGATGGGAGTCTCTTTAAAGTTAAATCCATAGTCCAACATCTGATTTTGAATCCAAAGCACTTGAACACAGCAACTTGCAGTAGCAATGTATTCAGCCTCAGCAGTTGATGCAGACACACAGGATTGTTTCTTGCATTGCCAAGAGACTACTCTTCCACCAGAAATTGACATCCCCCTGATGTAGACTTTGTAGTCATGTTGCAACCACCATAGTCACTATCTGTATAAGCTTACAGATTAAAGTCAGAATTCTTTGGATACCAAAGGCCAAGTGATGGAGCACCTTTGAGATATCTTAAAATTCTTTTTACAGTGACCAGATGTGACATCTTGGGTTGGCTTGATATCTTGCACAAATGCATGTAGCAAACATGATATCTGGCCTGCTAGCTGTGAGGTACATAAGAGACCCAATCATTGCCCTATAAAGGTGTTTATCAACACTCTCCCCCGCAAGATCAGGACCAAGGGAGTGATTTCTGGCTATGTGTGTCTTAGCAACCTTACAATCAGTCATGTTAAACCTTTTAACTATGTACTGTACATACTTTGACTTACTTATGAGATGCCATTGTCAACTTGCTTCACTTCACTTGAATTCGTAGAAAGAAATTGAGTTCCCCCATGGCACTCATTTCAAACCTGTCCTTCATCAGCTTCTCAAAGTCTTCGCAGAGCTTTGGATTAGTTGACCCAAAGATAATGTCATCTACATATACTTGAACTAGCATTATGTCATTTCATGTTCCTTTGATGAAG
>CM046041.1:55061191-55116191 GCA_025215565.1 Flaveria ramosissima | reverse complement strand
CCTCCTCCCTCCCTCCTCGCTCCTCCTCCTCCTCCTCCTCCCTCCTCCTCCTCTCCTCCCCCTTGCCTCCTTCCCCCGTTCGTTTCCTGTTTCACCCCGTTGCGGGGGTCTTCCTGTCCCTTTCTCCCCTTTCCCTGAAATTTTAGCATAAACTAATAGAATTTTAAAGTTGAGGGACCAAGTGTGTAATTAATCAAAACCCAAACCCCCACCCCCTGTTCCTCGCGTTTTTCCGGCCACAACTCCGGCCACCCTTCGGCCGGAGTCCGGTGGCCCTAAAATCTCATTTTTTCTTCGAATTGAAACCCCCAAAACCATGCCAACCGTTCCTGTACTCGAATCGAACACGGTTAACTACCTTAATTGGGTTTAAACATCGGTTACAAAGCTTATTCGACCGAGTAATCGAGGGTCTGTAACTCATAGCCGTTCAAACATTAAAGTACAATAATAATCGAATTAACTTAACATAAACAATCATCTATCTATTACTAATCGATTACAACCTTCAATTGCACCTGAAACAAATGCAAACATCGAATTCAATCATCATCTTCATCATGAGGCTGCAACATAGTCGAAACCCATCTTTCGTGTGATTTATACCAAAATCAATATAGGGCTTTGCATCAAGAACATCATTCAAAGCTGTCCACGAGTTTAATTTGATTTCCATCATCGTTTGCATATCAATCGGATCCCGTTGTACTTGCGTCCTGTTCTTCATTGTTCATATCAAATTAATCTACAACACATGTAATTAAACATATGTACATACTCGATTTTAGTCAAGAAATGAAAGCCCTAACCATAATTGGATTAAAAACATCGATTGGTGTTTCAATTTGGAATCATTCGAAATTAGGGTTCATGTGATTTAGGGGAACCTTTATTTCGGGTTTAAAAGAGTTTGAAACCAAAGTAAACCAAGGCCTCGGTCCTGGTTCACTGGTTAAGACATTGCTCCCACATTCATAAGGTCCCGGGTTCGAACCTGGGCACACTCATGTAATTTTTTTTGAAGCCTTTTTGGCTTTAATCTTATTATGAAAAATTTATAATAAATATAAAAATAACTTTTATAGATTTCAAATATTTTTAAAGTCATCTAATTATTTTTTTAAAAAAGTTATTCTTGTAAAACATTTTAATATTTTAATATAAAAATTATTTACAAATGTTATAACTAAATTTTTTTTATAAAAAGTTAGATTGTTATATAATACTTTAAGATATTAAATTAATATTAGACCTTATGTTATCTTTGTTTAAGGTTTACCATGATAACTATAGAATTTAAATATATTTTATAAATAAAATCACAAGTTATTTACAAAGGATCAATTTCCTTAAAAATAAATTTTATAAATTTCATGAATGGTATTTTTATAAGAATTTACTAACTTTATGAAAATCTCCAAATTCTAATACCCCTATAGTTCACATTAAATCCTTAACCTTATTATTAACCTAAATCTTGTAATATTTATATATTTAGGTGCCTGTGACGTTTTATCATGGAGCGACGTATATTATTCTTATTAATCTCCATTATATACTTATTTGACATGTGAGTTTCCTTGCGCCTTTTTATGTTTTTCACACTATTTTGGGGCGAAACATGATACTTATTCAACATACACTTGTAAACGTTCAAACTTGTAAGCACATGCAATTCATCTTTACATTTTGTCATGGTTATTTGTGTGTTGTAAGTGTTATATGAGATACATATTTTGTTTGCAATCATTAACTATTACTAGCCTGGCGACGTCTTAGATCTTTGGGCCTGACAAGCCTATTTGGTGCTAAAGCCGATGTATTGCCGGCTCCTGATGACGTATGCTTGTTCATCATGGGAACCAAATACACTTAGCCAATCATATATACTTGTAATCAAGTCGAGGTTTGGTTGTAACGATATGTGTTCTATAAGCTTGCTAACTCATAACCTATGACATGAATTGCTACTTGTACACTTTGTTATATTATGTATGTAAAACCCTTGGAAACTCACCAACTTTATAGTTGACCTTTTATTTTTATCATGTTTCAGGTAATGCTCAAGTTTAAAATAAACAAATGAAGCTTGCAATAAACTAGGATTGGACCTAGTTAAATGAATGAAATGACTATGTTATGTTTTGCTTAGTTTGGAAATTATTTCATATTTGAGACTTATGATTGTACTTCTTTTGAAACTTATAATTTTAATATTTACATTTAAATATAGCGTTATGTGGCTATGAACAATCTTAACCCTCACATCTTGGCGATTCCGCCATCAAGGTTGGGGTGTGGCAGATTGGTATCAGAGCCTATAACTATAGGGATTTAGGTTATTAGAAATGGTGACCTAGACTATAGTTTATGCATGACCTATATAGAATAATATTATTATTCTTGTAAAAGTATATTGTTTTGCATGCTACATAATGCTATGCCATACTTATGTGCAACTTGATGCCTTAGCATAGGATTGCCTTGTAATTGTTAAAACTTTGTTACTTGTCTCCCTAAACTTAACCTTGACTCTTTGACTCTCCCCGACAAATGAAACTTCTTAATCTTATTCTCGACGACACGTGGAATCGTATACTTATGCTTATGACTTGGATCTTTAGACTTATGTCTAATCTATGAAAATCTCATCAAGGTTTTGATTTCATGAACCTAAGAAATTTGTGTGACTCATAGACACCTGTATCCTGGTTTCCCTGGCAAAAGTCCCTCGGGCTAAGGCAAGCATATCGCATAAATCCTACGGGACTAGTTAAGCTTACCTGGGGATTTCTGGGATGAGTGATAAACTATGGTCAACATACACAAGTTTCTAAGGCGAATAGGTCAATTTACCTTGACGTGTCAACGTTTCCAAATGGTAATGCGTTACCCAATGGAACCATTTCATGTGCCTTACAACTCTTGACTTATCCTTGTTTAAAATATACTCCTTGTTATTCTCTTTCTCGTGTCTAACTCATTTTGTATATTCCAGCATGTCTCGTCATCATGGAAAGCGTTGAAGTTCCGATCGTAAGCTAGCCGTCATGATTGCCCGGCAAATGGCTGCCGTTATCCCGACCATGGTTGCTGAACTCAATAGCACTTTGATGACCAACTCTAGCAACAATGGGAATGGTCAAGGAGAGAATAGTGCTAATCAAGGGCGCAACAACCAAACTTGCACTTTCAAGCATTTTAGTTCTTGCAAGCCCACTAGTTTTAGTGGCAAGGAAGGAGCCACTGGTCTTCTTGAGTGGTTCGAGAGCATGGAGAATACTTTTGTCAATTGTGAGTGTCCCGAGACACTCAAGGTTCGTTATGCCACTAGTATGTTCCAACAAAGGGCACTTACCTGGTGGAATAGCGAGAAGAGAAATCGAGGAGATGAAGCTGTGTTAGCACTCACATGGGAGGAGTTCAAGAACATCGTCATCGCGAAGTTCTGCCCGAGGAGTGAACTACAAAAACTAGAAGAGGAATTCTGAAACTTGAAGCAAGATGGTGGTGATCATTTGGCCTACTCAACTAGGCATCATGAGTTGAGTATACTGCTGCCTCACATGGTTGACACTGTCCCCCGCAACATCAAGAAGTTCATTAAGGGTGTACCACCCTAAATTTAAGATGTTGTGGTGGGTAGCCGACCCACAACCTTGGAAGAAGCCACTACTATCACCGCTCAACTCATCGAGAATCATATACAAGCGGGCACCATGTCTGTGAAGGGTGCAAAGAAGGTGGAAAAGACGGCTACCGAGACCGTTAAGAGACTAAAGCTGAACCATCTCACAACAACAACAACACCAAGCGCAAGTTCACATCGGCGCGCAATTATGTTGTGGCCGCACCCAAACCACCTCAAAGACAAATGGTACCTGTGGCTGCACCCGTGGCTCAAATGCCTGTGGCTAGGGCCTATGCTGGTCCTCAACCTATGTCTAACACTTGTAGGTATCATCATCCGGGGAATCAACCATGCCGTATCTGTACCTTATGCAATAAATATGGTCACTTGGTGGCGACTTGTCACCGTGCACCTAACAACGCCGCAATGGTCACAAACCGTGTTTGCTACAACTATGGGGAACCTGGTCATTTTCGCCCACAATGCCCTCGTCTTGTGGGTAATGTTCCACAAGCCCGAGGACGTGCTTTCAACATCAATGCAAATCAAGCACAAGCAAACAATGATGTGGTGAATGGTACGTTAACTCAACCTTAACTTCTATGATTTAAGCCTCTTTCATGCATTACAAGTATGGTTAAATGCCTTTAACATTGAACATGTATACTTTTTATTAATAATACCTATGCATACGTTCTATTTGATTCTGGAGCCGATAAGAGTTTTGTATCATTAGAGTTTGAACCCCTACTCGCTAAGCCACATACGAAACTAGAAAGACCTCTCACCGTTGAAGTCGCCGATGGAGAACCGATCACCGTTGACATCGTTATTCGTGATTGCATCTTGAGTCTTGACGCGCATGATTTCCTTATCGATCTTATTCCTATATAACTTGGAAGCTTTGACGTCATCATTGGTATGGATTGGTTAGCCAAACACCATGCCGAGATCATTTGGTTTGAGAAGTGCATTCGTATACCGTTACCTTCTGGCGATACATTGAAAGTGTTCGGTGAAAAATCCTCCAAATGGCTCAAACTCATGTCATGCACCCAAGCCCGAAAGTGTTTAAGCAAGAATTATATGGCTTTCTTGGCTTACGTGGTCAACACGAAAGTCAAAGGGAAAGAACTTAAGGATGTCCCGATCGTACGAGACTTTCCTGAAGTATTTCCTGATGACCTTACTGGTTTACCTCCCGTGCGTGAAGTCAAGTTTAAAATTGATTTGATTCCGGGAGCCAACCCCGTGGCTAAGTCACCCTATCGGCTTGCACCATCGGAAATGCAAGAACTCTCTAGTCAACTTCAAGAACTATCCAGGAAGGGCTTCATTCGTCCTAGCTCTTCACCTTGGGGTGCACCTGTTCTATTCGTGAAGAAGAAAGATGGAAAATTTCGTATGTGCATCGACTATCATGAGCATAACAAGCTTACCATCAAGAATCGTTATCCTCTTCCTCGTATCGATGACTTGTTTGATCAACTTCAAGGAGCTGCTATATTCTTGAAGATTGATCTACGATCTGGATACCATCAATTACGAGTTCATGATGATGATATCCCAAAGATCGCGTTCTGTACTCGTTATGGGCACTATGAGTTCATGGTTATGCCTTTTGGTCTAACAAATGCTCCTGCTATTTTCATGGATCTCATGAATCGAGTATGCAAGCCTTATCTGGATAAGTTCGTGATCGTCTTTATTGATGACATACTTATCTATTCCAAGTCCCACACCGATCATGAGCTACATCTGCGACAAGTTCTTGAGTTGTTGAAAAAAGAGAAATTATACGCTAAGTTCTCGAAGTGTGAATTTTGGCTTGAGGAAGTTCAATTTCTAGGACACGTGGTGAATAGCCAAGGAATTCACATTGACCTTGCAAAGGTGGAAGCTGTGAAGAATTGGTGCATTTCTACAACTCCAACCGAAGTTCGTTCCTTTCTTGGTCTTGCTGGTTATTACCGGCGATTCATTGCCAACTTTTCGAGGATCGCGAAACCGCTCACTTCTTTGACTCAAAAGAATAAACCATTCGAGTGGGGGTCCGAGCAAGAGGAAGCCTTTGAAACGTTAAAGCACAAGTTATGCAATGCTCCTATCTTGACCTTACCCAATGGAAACGACGATTTCACCGTGTATTGTGATGCATCTAAAAAAGGTCTTGGTTGTGTTATCATGCAACGAGGAAAGTTCATAGCTTATGCATCGAGACAATTGAAGGTTCACGAGGTGAATTACACAACACATGATCTCGAGCTTGGTGTCGTGGTATTTGCCTTGAAGATTTGGAGACATTACCTTTATGGTACACAATGCATAGTCTAAACCAATCACAAAAGCCTTCAACACGTTTTTAATCAAAAAGATCTCAATATGAGGCAACGTCGTTGGGTGGAGTTGATTAGTGATTACGATTGTGACATTCGTTATCATCCTGATAAAGCAAATGTTGTAGCCGATGCACTAAGCTGAAAGATTCATAACAAGACGATCTCATTCCAAGAAATTCGCGATCGAAGACAATGGTTTGACACTTTGGGTGAATTTAATACTGAGATCCGACTAGATGTCAACAAGACTACTATACTGCTACAAAACTTGAGAATAGATAGTGACATCGAGTCTAGTATCTTGGAGGCTCAACAAGGGGTGCAACAAGAAGGAAGAATGAAGGATGAACTGGAGCATAATCTTCTAACTCAATTGGAAACGAAACCCAATGGGTTAATGTATTTCGCGAATCGAATTTGGGTTCCAAACTGTGATAACCTTCGTACCTTTATCATGAATGAAGCTCATCAAACTCGTTATTCTATTCATCCTGGTTCCGATAAGATGTACATGGACCTGCGTGGTCAATATTGGTGGCCTGGAATGAAGAAAGATATAGCGACTTATGTAGCTAAGTGCCTCACGTGTACGAAGGTTAAAGCCGAACATCAACGTCCAAGTGGATTACTTGAACAACTCGAGATTCCTATGTGGAAATGGGAACATATATCCATGGACTTCATAACTAAACTACCCCAAAACTCACGTGGACATGATAGCATATGGGTAATCATTGACCGATTGACCAAGTCGGCACATTTCATACCCATACGTGACACTTACAAGACATCAAGGTTGGCTCGTATATACGTTGATGAGATTGTAAGTCGTCATGGGGTACCTCTGCACATCATATCCGACCAAGATGCTCGTTTCACTTCACACTTTTGGTCGTCTATACAAGAACTCTTGGGTACCCAATTGGATCTGAGCACGGCTTACCATCCTCAAACTGATGGTCAAATCGAGCGAACCATCCAAACCTTAGAGGATTTGCTACGCCTGTGTGTTCTTGACTTTGGTGGTGATTGGGATACACATCTACCGCTCGCGGAATTTTTGTATAACAATAGTTACCACTCAAGTATCAAGATGGCACCGTTCGAAGCACTGTATGGTCGTAAATGTCGATCACCGATCTGTTGGACCGTCATTGGTGAAAACTTCATCACTGGTCCTGAATAACCGATAAAGTTTCTATAATCCGCAAGAACCTTGAAGTGGCAAGAAGTCGACAAAATAGCTATGCTGATAAGCGACGTAAGCCATTGGAATTCCAAGTTGAGGAGATGGTTCTTCTTAAGGTTTCATCGTGGAAGGGTGTTGTTCGCTTTGGAAAGAAGGGTAAACTGGCTCCAAGATTTGTAGGACCTTTTAAAATCCTGAAAAGGGTTGGAAAGGTGGCTTACCAACTGGAGTTACCTTCCGACCTCAGTGGAGTTCATCCTGTGTTCCACGTTTCAAACTTGAGAAAGCGCTTGGCTGATGAAAGTCTGCATGTTCCGCTGGAAGACATTCAGATTAACGAGTCATTGCATTTTGTCGAGAAACCTGTTGAAATCATGGACCGCATTATGAAGAAGACTAGTACCACAACTACCCCAATTGTCAAGGTTTGTTGGGAATATAAGCGTGGCGCCGAATTTACTTGGGAACGTGAGGAGCACATGAAGAAGAAGTACCCGTTTTTGTTCTTATAGTTTCATTTTTCTTAAATTCGGGACGAATTTCTTTTAAGTTGGGGAAACTGTAACATCTCGTATTTTTCGTTAAATTAAAAAGTTAACTTTGTTAAGTTCTTGTAAGGACTACTTATGCATATTATGAAACTTATGGATTACTTATGCTTATCTCTTAATTTGTCTTTGTGTTTAATGTAAAAGTTAATAAACTAGCTATTGACTAATAATAATAATAATAATAATAATAATAATAATAATAATAATAATATAATAATAAAATAATAATCAGAATAGTAATAATAATATAATAATAATTATTATTATTAGTCTTATTATTATTATTCTGATTATTCGTATTATCATAATAATACTAATAATAAGATCATAATATCCTACTAAGCCTCTACTCCTCTCCTAATAAGAAGTAGTAATAGAACTACTCCTCCTAATCTCCTCTCCTCCTAATCCTCCTCTCCTTCTTATTCTTCTTCTTATTCCTTCGGAAGATTAAGAAGAATCCTCCTAATCCTCCTCCTCCTCCTCCTCCTCCTCCTCCTCCTCCCTACTCCTCCTCCTTCTCCTCTCCTCCTCCTACTCCCCCCTCCTCCTCCTCCTCTCCTCCTCATCCTTCTTCTTCTTCTTCTTCTCATTCTTCTTCCTTCTTCATTCCCTTCTCACTAATAATAATCCTCCTCTGTACTCCTACTCCTCCCCTCCTCCTGCTCCTCTCATCCTCATAAGCCTCTCCTCCTCCTAATCCTTCTTCTTCTAATCCTCCTCCTATAATAATCCTTCCTAAAATAAAACCTAATAATAATAATAACTCCTCCAACCTGAATATTCCCAAGTTCGTTTAAGTTTAAAAGGTGAGGGGGTCTTAATGTCACTTTATAAACTTTAAATTGAAATTTTAGCATAAAATAATAGAAATTTAAAGTTGAGAGATCAAGTGTGTAATTAATCAAAACCCAAACCCCCACCCCCTGTTCCTCGCGTTTTTCCGGCCACAACTCCGGCCACCCTTTGGCCGGAGTCCGGTGGCCCTAAAATCTCATTTTTTCTTCGAATTGAAACCCCCAAAACCATGCCAACCGTTCCTGTACTTGAATCGAACGCGGTTAATTACCTTAATTGGGTTTAAACATCAGTTACAAAGCTTATTTGACCGAGTAACCGAGGGTCTTTAACTCATAGCCGTTCAAACATTAAAGTACAATAATAATCGAATTAACTTAACATAAACAATCATTTATCTATCACTAATTGATTACAACCTTCAATTGCACCTGAAACAAACGCAAACATCAAATTCAATCATCATCTTCATCACGAGGCTACAACATAGTCGAAACGCATCTTCCGTGTGATTTAAACCAAAATCAACATAGGGCTTTGCATCAAGAACATCATTCGAAGCTGTCCACGAGTTTAATTTGATTTCCATCATCGTTTGCATGTCAATCGGATCGCGTTGTAGTCGCGTTCTGTTCTTCATTGTTCATATCAAATTAATCTACAACACAGGTAATTAAACATATGTACATACTCGATTTTAGTCGAGGAATGAAAGCCCTAACCATAATTGGATTAACAACATCGATTGATGTTTCAATTTGGAATCATTCGAAATTACGGTTCATGTGATTTGATGGAACTTTTAATTCGGGTTTAAAAGAGTTTGAAACCAAAGTAAACCAAGGCCTCGGCCCTAGTTCACTGGTTAAGACATTGCTCCCACATTCATGAGGTCTCGGGTTCGAACCCGGGCACCCTCATGTAATTTTTTTTGAAGCCTTTTTGGCTTTAATTTTATTATGAAAAATTTATAATAAATATAAAAATAACTTTTATAGATTTCAAATATTTTTAAAGTCATCTAAAATTTTTTTAAAAAAGTTATTCTTGTAAAACATTTTAATATTTTAATATAAAAATTATTTACGAATGTTATAACTAAATTTTTTTGTAAAAATTAGATTGTTATATAATACTTTAAGATATTAAATTAATATTAGACCTTATGTTATCTTTGTTTAAGGTATATCATGATAACTATATAATTTAAATATATTTTATAAATAAAATCACAAGTTATTTACAAAGGATCAATTTCCTTAAAAATAAATTTTAATAATTTCATGAATGGTATTTTTATAAGAATTTACTAACTTTATGAAAATCCCCAAATTCTAATACCCAAGTTCACGTTAAATCGTTAACCTTATTATTAACCTAAATCTTGTAATATTTATATATTTAGGTGCCTGTGATGTTTTATCTTGGAGCGACGTATATTATTCTTATTAATCTCCATTATATACTTATTTGACATGTGAGTTTCCTTGCCACTTTTTATGTTTTTCACACTATTTTGGGGTGAACCATGATACTTATTCAACATACACAAGCCTATTTGGTGCTAAAGCCGATGTATTGCCGGCTCCTGATGACGTATGCTTGTTCATCATGGGAACCAAATACACTTAGCCAATCATATATACTTGTAATCAAGTCGAGGTTTGGTTGTAACGATATGTGTTCTATAAGCTTGCTAACTCATAACCTATGACATGAATTGCTACTTGTAAACTTTATTATATTATGTATGTAAAACCCTTGGAAACTCACCAACTTTATAGTTGACCTTTTATTTTTTTTATGTTTCAGGTAATGCCCAAGTTTAAAGTGAACAAATGAAGCTTGCAATAAACTAGGATTTGGACGTAGTTAAATGAATAAAATGACTATGTTATGTTTTGCTTAGTTTGGGAATTATTTCATGTTTGAGACTTATGATTACTTCTTTTGAAACTTATAATTTTAATATTTACATTTAAATATAGCGTTTTGTGGCTGTGAACAATCTTAACCCTCACATCTCGACGATTCCGCCGTCAAGGTTGGGGTGTGACACCACGTCTTAGATCATTGGGCCTGACAAGCTTATTTGGTGCTAAAGCCGATGTATTGCCGGCTCCCGATGACGTATGACTTGTTCATCATGGGAACCAAGTACACTTAGCCAATCTTATAAACTTGTAATCAAGTTGAGATCTGGTTGTAGCTATATGTGTTCTATAAACTTGCTAACTCATAACCATTGACATGAATTGCTACTTGTAAATATTTTTATATATATGTATGCTTAACCCATGGGAACTCACCAACTTTTAATGTTGACCCTTTATTTTTAACATGTTTCAGGTTTACTACTTGAGGGAACTCTTCTTGCTCATATAGGACTTGGACTTAGTATAATTAAACATATTATGTTGTTGTTTATATTTTGTTGTATTGTATCGACTTAATTGTTTTGTATTGTTCAACGAAAATGGTATTTAATAATATTCCAACTTATTTAGTTCCATGTGCTATGAACAATCTTTTCACATTCGTCCGCCCCGATGATTCCGCCGTCGGTCGGGGTGTGACAGTTTATTCAGATGTTTCCTACTCGGGGCTGGGATGTGTGTCGATGCTAGGAGGAAAGGTTATAGCCTATGCATGCTGACAGTTGAAGGTTCGTGAGGCTGAAAGCCTAAAGATAGGCAGAAGTCGTATGCCGATAAGAGACGTAGACCGATCGAGTTCCAGGTGGGTGATAGAGCTATGTTGAAAGTCTCATCTTCTAAGGGTATCATTCGGTTAAGAAAGCGGGGGAAATTGAGCTCGAGATACATAGGGCCTTTCCGAATCATTGCTCTAGTAGGAGAGGTGGCCTATAGGTTGGAGTTACGAGATGAGTTAAGTGAAATTCATCCAACGTTCCATGTATCTCATCTTAGGAAATGTTTGGCAGAAGAAGATATGATTGTTCCACTGGAAGATATCGAGGTAGACGAACGACTCAATTATGTGGAGCAACCAGTGGAAATCATCGATCGAAAAGAGAAGAGGCTGAGGAATAAAGTGGTTCCTCTTGTGCGTGTACAGTGGAAGCACATGAAAGGATCCGAGTCAACGTGGAAAACTGAAGAAGAGATGAGACAGCATTACCCACGTTTGTTCGAGGAATAACAGGTTTCGAGGACGAAACCTAAATAAGGGGGGTGGGCTTGTAACACCCGGAAATTTTCCTTGAAGCCGACGAAAGAAGAAAAAGAAATAAAGTCCAAATTTGAGGGACCAATTTTGCTAAAACGGGAGAAGGTTGAATGAGTGGTAGTATAAAAGGAGGAGGGCAGCCCACACCCTCCCAAAATCAGCCATAAAGAGACAAAAGAGGAAGAAAGTGGTTTCAAGCTTGGTTTTCGTGGATTCGAGCGTGAAAGTTGAGGTGTAGCGGGTTGGATCGAACCTCTTCTCGTCGAGGTTGTTTGTGTGAGTTCTAGGACCCCTCGTTTACACACTTTTGAATAATTTTGGGCCTGGAACACATTTGAAACCCGTTTTTGAAAAGTTAGGTGTTGAGCCCGTATGTATGCGTATGTGTATGTGTTTGACGCGGGTGGGGTTTGATTTCGGGCTTGTTTGTGCTTGAATGATGTTGTGGTAGGTGTTTTTAAGGCTTAGGATGGTTGATTTGAGCTTAGAACGAGTTTGGGTGAGCTTGGAGGCCGAAAATGGCAGTTTGCGTTTAGATGAACTGCATTCTGCATCAGCTAGGGCTAGGCGACCAAATAGCATGCGACTGGAGGCCATACGGCCGAAAGGCATGCGACTGAGGTCCATGTGCACGATTATCATGCGACTAAGGTCCATAAGCATGAAAGTCATGCGACTGAAAATCATGTGCCTGTAAGGCATGTGTTTGAAGGTTATGCAACTGAGGTCCATGCACCTGGAGGCCATGCGACTGAGGTTCATACGCACGAAGGTTATGCGACTGAGGTCCATGCGCCTGGAGGCCATGCGACTGAGGTTCATACGCACGAAGGGTATGCGACTGAAGCCCATGCGCCTGAAGTCATGCGATAGAAGGCCATACGCAAGAAAGCTATGCGATTGAGAGTCCATACACATAGGTGTCAATTCGCCCATAGGTCAATTCGCATAGGGTCCATTCGCCTAAGTGTTCAGTCGCCTGGGAGGCCATGCAACTGGAGAGTGTCCATACGCCCAAGTAGGGCTCATACGCCCGAAAGAACAATGGTTTATTTTCTGACTTACGAGGTGTGACACCCTACAAATATCCCACATCGGCCGTGGACAGGAGAGATTCCTGGTTCATAAGGAATGTCTGGCCTCTAACATCAACAACGCGTTTTGGGCGTATTGGCTGTGGATGAGAGGAGAAATCCACAGTTAAGCGTGCTCAGATGGGAGCAATCCAGGGATGGGTGACCTCCCTGAGAAGTTTTCACCCCGGCAACCAAAAGAAAATTCGTGAGCTCCCCGTGGGCAAAGCGGACAATATTGTTGGTATGAGGGGCCGGGTGTGACAGAATGGTATCAGAGCCACTCCTGTGCCGTTCGGGATGTGGGACATACCTCACCAAGGATGGTGACTTCTTGGTCTCATCGAGAACGATGAGTCCAAACAGGGGGTGCTTGTGACACTCTACACATATCCCACATCGGCCGTGGATAGAGAGATTCCTGGTTCATAAGGAATGTCTGGCCTCTAACATCAACAACGCGTTTTGGGCGTATTAGCTGTGGATGAGAGGAGAACTCCACAGTTAAGTGTGCTCAGGTGGGAGCAATCCAGGGATGGGTGACCTCCCTGGGAAGTTTTCACCCGGGCAACCAAAAGCAAATCCGTGAGCTCCTCGTGGGCAAAGCGGACAATATTGTTGGTGTGAGGGGCCGGGTGTTACACGAGGGAAAGTGCAGATGTGGGTTTTGACTTTGGAGTTTCCCAGGGGTTTATGTAAGTTGGCTTTTGAGGTCATAGACGTTATGATGTATGATGATGATGTTGTATGATTATGCATGATGTATGTTTCGAATGTGTGATGATGCTCCGTATGATGATGTTGACTGTGTATGTTGATGTTCCTTATTGCTATGTATGATTATTTTCCCTTGGCTTTACGTGGAATTGTTGATGCATGTATGTCCCTAGATCATGATTTGGAATGTAATGAACTTGTCTGTCTGATGATGATGTAAAGTATAATTAATGAAATGATATGAATTGGTTGTTACTTGTAATGTTTAATATTTCATTAATGAGTCGTGATTGAATTGATTGGGTTTATGATTGTTTGAATGATTGCACATTCTGTTAAATTAATTAAACACATTCAAACTTAACTTAATGAAGTTCTCATGCGAATGGCCCATGCGAATGGACCACACGCATGAATAACTTCATACGGTTGACTCAATCGCACGACTGAAACAGGAGACTGGATCAGTCGTATGATTGACACATAAGATTGACTCAATCGCACGACTGAACACTCAGTCGTGCGGATGAATCAACCGCATGGTTCAATCGCACGACTGAACCATACTTATGGCCCAGTCGCACGATTGAACAATACTAACCTATAAATAGACCCAATTCGTGGAAAAACGTAAGCAATTAATCCCATTACGATTCCAGACGTACCCTAGCCGTCCAGAAGCCTCCCAAAACGTTCTCCAAGTTCACAGAACACATCAGATCGATTCCTAATCGATTTCTGACGTTGATTTCAATTCTTGATTGATTCATCGTGTGTTCTCACTGATTGGATCGCCAATCAAATAGGATTCCGCACTATTTGAGTTGGTTTAAACACGCTAATCACTTGGTATTTCGTTCAAATACCAGGTCCTAACAAGTGGTATCAGAGCATTGGCTCTTGATTACGTGTTGATTCAATCAAGATTGCATAACAGTTTGTGTTTTTGCATGAAAAACGCAATCTTTGGCATCAAAAGTGATCTTGGACGTTCCCTGCTCATCGAAGTTTTAGTTTCTACGGACTTAGGCGATTAGGACTTGGGAAATTTCGAATTTTTTCGGCTGAAACCCGTCAAACCTAGAAATTTTCGCAAAACAGCAGCTTCAGTCGCACGAGTGACCCATTCGCACGACTGGACTCCATTCGCATTGCTCATTCGCACGATTGGACCTAGTCACACCCTCATTCGGACAACTGAACCGTTCGTTCGTACAGCTCATTCGCACCTGATTCATTCGCACGACTGAACCATTCGCCCTGTTCAGTCGCACGGTTGAACCAATCGCAGAGTTCATACGCACGATTAGACCTTTCGCATCCTTCAGTCGCATCAGTTAAAGTGTGTTTGATTAATTCTAAGTTTATTAGCCATGGAAGATCAGATGTCAGCCTTTACTGCTGGGAAGGACTCGAGGATTCAGAACCTGCTGTTGCTTGAGAGTGAGGTGGGTAATCACAATAAACCACCAAAGCTCTTGACTTTAGATGAGTTTCCCCACTGGAAACAACGTTTTGAGATCTATCTCAATGGAGTAGATCCTAATCTGTGGGAAGCTATTGAGGTCGGTTACAGTACCCGGTGGGAGCTGATGGAGTTAAATTAACGTTAAGTGGGATGACCGACGCACAGAAAGTAAAGTACAATGCAGAGAAAAGAGTTTATGCATTGATCACTCAGTCTATCCCCAAAGACATATTCCACCAGTATTCAGAGAACAAGCAGTCCAAGAAACTGTGGGATGAGCTAGAGAAGAGATATGATGGGAATGCGTCATTGAAGGCAATCAAGGCAAAGGAGTTAAAGAAGGAATTCGATAACTTCTCATCGATTGGTAATGAGAGTTTAGACGATTCATAGACAGATTCTACCACTTGATGAGCGAATTGCATACACATGGAGTTGAAACGGCTATGGAAGAGAAAGTAAGCAACTTCGCAGACGGATTGCCTGATAAGTGGGCTTCATTCGTGTCTAACCTTAGACAGAATGAAATGCTTATAAAGTTGGATATAAATGACTTCATTCTCAAGTTGCGTGAAGAAGCTCTTAGGATGAAGTATAGAGCTCAGAAGTCTGCGTACACACAAAATCCAGCTTTATACAACGCCACGCCTCAAGCTAAGACATCTGGAGCACCTCTCCAGACAACATTTGTGTCTAGCTCGTCAGGTCCTTCACATGCATCTCCTTCTGGATCAGACACGTCAGGGTCATCTTGTACCCACTATATTGGATCAGAAGCAAGTGCTACCAAATTGAAGACCGAGAACCTCGGTAATATGACCGTAGAAGTAGCACGAGAGCATATGGATCTTCTAGCGCAGTGGTTCATTCATATGACGGACTTGTTGCTGGGAGATTGGAAACTGCCATCTGGCAGATGAGGACTACGAGCAAGTAGATGAAATGGAGCTTGAAAGAATGGATATAATGGTGGCCTTAGCTAGCGCTGTACGAAGGGTGAAGAAGTTTGTTAAGAAGACAGGACAGAACTTGATAGCTACTAAGATACCACATTTGGCTTTGACAAGAGCAAAGTGACCTGCTTCAACTGTGGAGAGAAGGGGCACTTCAAGAGAGAATGTGTCAAGCCAAAGAAGACGGGTAATGGGAACCCGTTCTCAACCTTTACACGCCAAGACAAGCAAGCCTCCAGTTCTACTTCATCAAACAAGGACCCAAAAGCCTTGACTGCTCATGATGATGAAGGACAGGATTGGAGTTTTAGGTTTGTCTCACCAGAATCTAACATTGCCATGTTGAAGATATTAATGATGATTCTGCGAGTGAAGGTGATCTAGCAGTTGAAATAGCGATGTCACATAATGAAGAAAACAACTGCAGCTGAGGTCAGTTACAAACCAAAGGAGGAGACTTCCACAATCAGAGACAGAAAAGTCAGAATCACCAGAACCAGAGACATCTGATGCTGCGTTGATGGCTAACTCTTCTGAACCAACACAGGTGTTCGATACAGCGCTAAGACTAACACGTGGATTATAGACAGCGGAGCATCCAGGCACATGAAAGGAAATAGAGCCCTTTTATCAACGTCAAACAAATAAAAGAGGCATGTTTCCTTTGCAGGAAACAAGGGAGGATACATCACCACACACAGGGAGAAGTGGGAATCAGAAAGTTAAGTTTGATAAGGTGAACTACGTTCAACAACTTCAGAATAACTTACTTTCTGTTTCCCAAATCTGCGATAAAGGATTTAAAGTCATCTTCGACAACAACAAGTGTTACGTGCTGAAGAAAGACTACATGATCCCGGAGGACCAAGTTCTCATGACTGCTTCAAGATATAAGATCTTTATGTCTTGGATCTGTCAACAGCTGCTACAACGGATCATGAGGTTTAGTGCTTTCTATCTAAAGCTACTGATAAGGACTCAATCTCCTGGCATAGGAGAATGGGACACATTAGTCAAAGGAAGATGAATCATTTGATTCAGAAGGACTTAGTGAGAGGAGTCAATGTCAAGAACTTCCAACTTCCTGACTTTTGTGTAGCTTGCAGGCAAACAGACAAAGAAGTCTCATAAGGAAAAGAAAGTTCATTCAATAGAACTTCCTCTTGAACTTCTTCACATGGATCTGTTTGGTCCAGTCAGTACAAGGAGCATTGCAGGCGATTTGTACTATTTTGTGGTCACTGATGACTACTCAAGGTTCACTGGGTAATGTTTTTTGAAATCCAAATCAGAAACATTTGAGTCATTCAAGGAATTAGTCACCACTCTGGAATCTCTCTACAAGCTAAAAGTTAGACAAGTACGCTCAGACAACGGGACAGAATTCAAGAATCAATGGATGGAGGCATACTGCAAGGAAAAGGGAATTGTTCATCAATTCACTTCAGCCTACACGCCTCAGATGAATGGTGTTGCTGAGAGGAAAAATAGAAGCTTGATAGAGACTGCATGGACTATGCTGGCTGACTCGAAACTGCCATATCCAATTCTAGAATGAGGCAGTAGCAAATGAATGTTATACACTGAATCGAGTCCTAATAGTCAAGCGCCACGGAAGACATGTTATGACCTACTACAAAGACGCAAACCGAATTTGGAGTATCTTGAACCTTTTGGCGCGCCGTGTACACCATCTGAAGAAGACACAAGAAGGAAAATTAAGCGAGAAGGCAGATGAAGGAATCTTTCTAGGATACAACATACCGAATAAGCGAGTTTACAATAACTCAACGGGTCTTGTAGAAGTGTGGTGTAATGTCGACGTTCAGAGATATACCACACCACCTACAGGCAAAGGACCTGCATACTTCTTTGATTATGATGGATTCTTCAAGTCCTTCAACATACCTCTCTCTCCCTCGGATGATGAGTTAGCTACTAGGATGATGTATGATATTCTGAATACACCATCTAGCACACAGGGAGAATCATCTACTCAGTCAGGGGGAGTAGTCGATGACAGTGACTCCTCTTCTGAAGATGAAACTGAAGCAGATGACCAGAACAGTCAGGAGGAATAGGTTCCAGTTCCTGAAAGTCCCAAGCATCTACGAGTGATGCACCTTCGACTTCGGACCCTCAAACTCCAACTACCTCAGATGCAGAACAAAATGTTCATAATCTCGGTTCTGAGGTGGCTGTTCCTACTACTCCAGGATCACGACTAAACGTCTATCATCCCCTTGACAATGTTATTGGGGATGTCAGATCAGGAGTACAAACCCGAAATCAGCTATACTCAGCTGATTACGCCTCGGTTATGGAGAAAGGTTACATTCATGATGGTGCTTATCGATGTTTTGTCTCGCAGGTTGAGCCAAAATATGTCAGTGAGGCACTAAATGATGAGGCGTGGGTGAGTGCCATGCAAGAAGAACTTCTGCAGTTTAAGAAGTTAGGTGTATGGACTCTGGTTGATAGACCTAAAGGTGCTAAAGTCATTGGCACCAAATGGGTACTAAAATGCAAGAAGGATGACCAAGGAGTCATTATCAGGAACAAAGCTCGACTGGTAGTTCAAGGTTTTCGCCAAGTCGAGGGGATTGACTATAATGAGGTGTTTGCACCCGTGGCAAGGATGGAAGCCATTCGTATCTTCCTTGCCTATGCATCGTACATGAAGATTAAAGTCTACCAATTAGATGTGAAGAGTGCATTCCTTCATGGAGAAATCAGGGAAACAGTCTATGTAAGTCAACCCGAGGGATTTGAGGATCCTTATCATCGGATAGAGTGTACAAGCTCGACAAAGCTTTATATGGGCTTCATCAAGCTCCTCGAGCTTGGTATGAGAACTCTCGACTCATCTAGTGAAACACGGCTTTCGCAGGGGAGTCATTGACTGTACACTGTTTATTAAAGAAAAGGATGGCGACCTACTGCTTGTACAGATATATGTTGATGACATAATCTTCGGGTCAAAGAACGAAGAGTTATGTAAAGAGTTTGAAGCAGTAATGAAGAAAGAGTTTGAGATGAGTGCTATGGGGAGATGAAGTTCTTTCTCGGGTTACAGGTGGATCAACACCCTAATGGAATCTTTCTACATCAGACCAAGTATGTAGGAGACATTCTCAGTCGCTTTGACATGGAGAATGCTTCTGCTGCTGGGACTCCACTTGCTACGAATCATGATATAGCACCTGATGAGAATGGAGATCTAGTAGATGCCACTATGTACCGAGGAATGATTGGATCCCTCATGTATCTCACTGCCTCAAGACCTGATATTATGTATGCTACATGTCTATGTTCTAGATATCAGGCTAAACCAAAGGTCAACCATCTGATCGGGGTCAAGAGGATTTTTCGTTATCTGAAGGTACACCCACACTTGGATTGTGGTATCCTCATGATGATGACTTTGAGCTTACCGCGTATAGTGACTCGGACTACGGGGGCTGCAAAATGAACTACAAGTCTACATCAGCATGGTGTCAATTCTTTGGGAGAAGATTAGTTACCTGGCAGTGTAAGAAGCAGACATCGGTTGCATTATCAACCTGTGAAGCCGAATATGTTGCTGCTGCAAGTTGCTGTTCTCAAATCATCTGGATTCAACAGCAAATGCGGGATTACGGTTTAAAATTCTCATCTACTCCTATCTTTGTTGATAACTCTGCTGCAATTGCAGTAACTAAAAATCCGTCCAACATCCTAAGACCAAACACATCGGTATTAAATACCATTTCATAAGAGATTGCTTTGAAAAGAACTTAATTGATGTGGTTAAAATAATACTGATTTTCAACGCGCTGACCTCTATACTAAAGCCTTTGATAAACCACGTTTTCAATATTTGTTAGAGGTCAACGGCGTTAAAAAGAAAAGTGAGGTAATTCCTGATGATGATAATGTGTAGTCCGATGTATTTAGTTAAAGTTTATTTTATTTATTTTATTTGTCTATTTGATTTTATTTTATTTAAACTCATGTTATTTTGCTGTTTATTAAAATCCTAAAATAATTAAACCAGAAATGATTTTAGTATTTTAGGGGGAGAATATGTCAGCAGTTAACATTAAAAAAAAAAAAAAAAAAAATTTAGGGAGAAGGAGTAGCTAGCTGAAATAAGGTAGATTGTGTCTGTGATACCGATTCAATACCTTTGGAAAATGATAGTACACAAGAACATATCAAGAGGGACTTTAAAAATTTAAGTTTTTGGAAAGATGCAAAAGTTCAAAGTATAAATCTGTGTAGTCTAAGCAATACAAAAAGGGAAGATGATAGAAAACTGGCAACTCCTAAGGTGACACAAGAAAGTAGACTTAGAGGCTGCTAGACCATATATGATATGTTGGTAGATTCAACACAATAGACAATTAGACCTGATTGGTGATCTCAAGATCAAACTAAGTTTTCAACTAACTGTGGGCTTCCATCTTATCACTGGTTAACACAATCAACAATATTCCAATAAGGGGTAATGAACAATTAAACGCCACAATGTTGTGCGGATGACCATAATTAGAGCAAGCAAAAAAAATGAAAGACAAATGCAAATAAGCTAATGACTTAGGTTGTTGGTGCATTTTGTGCAAATAAAGAAGCTGCTCTACAAGGAGATAGGTTGTGTGCCTCTCTGCTGTGCGATGGCACTGACCTGAGGATAAGCATAACCTAGATATTCTAGAATTCATTGTTGTTTGCCGCCTCTCTGCTGTGCGATGGCACTGACCTGAGGACAGGCTTCTCTTTGAAAGCTCTAAGAATAGTCTCTTCTTGTAATAATACCCGTAGACCGCTCAAAAGCTCCTGAGGAATGTTGATTACCATATAAGTGTGGGATCCACAAATGTTAGTTGAAATAATTAAACCTAAATAAGTCACCAGTCTGTGTCAAAAGTCTGTGTATGGATTTAAGTGGACAAACATACTGACAATCATTGTGGCTACATGCTCAAAGGTTAAAATCAATGTGAAAATCTAAGAGTTTCAGTATGATTCCCTTAAGTTGCTAACGACTCTGGATGAACACCGAGAAATTGAGCATCAAATGTTTTAATAACTAGTCCCAAATGATTTGACTTACTGTATGATTCCAAAATTGAATTGGTCCAGATATGATCAATCTAAGTTGAAGCTATCTACTCCCGAACCAAATCCCGTAGATATCAATCTCTGGATTTATCTCTCACAAAAGCCAAAATATGTCTTTTTATGTAATTAGTTTAAGTCTTAAATTAGTTAGTCGTTTTAATTTTAATTTGAGTCAAGTGTCGGGCTACATCAGGAAAATCAGAAGGAATCAACTCACTAAAAGGTCATGTCTGAGATGACCATATGTGCTTTGAAAGGTTAATTAGTCACGTCTGAGGTGACAAAGTTTTTTTAAAAGGGTCACGTCTGAGGTGACCAAAGTGGTTAAAAGATCACGTCTGAGGTGATCAAAGTGTTTTTCAAGATAAAAGGATCATGTCTGAGATGATCAAGGCTCATAACGTTAATTTAATTAATCTAAAGAGTTTAAAAGTAAATTGGTAAAAATGGCAAAAATTAACTAAGTATGACCCATTCGCACGAATGGACCATACGTATGGACTAACCATACGAATGAAGTCCATTCGCACGAATGAACTATGAGTATGGACCATCAAACCGAATGGTCCATACGATTAGTCCAGTCGGAGGCTTAAGTGCGAACGAGTGAGTCAGTCGCACGACTGAACTTCAGTCGGACGACTGGAGAAGGGCGACTGACCCAATCGCACGACTGAGTCCCACTCGCACGACTGAAAGGTGCGTATGAACTCAGTCGCACGATTGGATCTAGGGTTGGTATAAATAGAGGTGGAGTCGGTCGCAGAGACTCATCACCCTCAAATCGCCCCTAAATCGCACTCCCTACCGTTACTCTGCCAAAATTTTATTAGCCCTAGTTTTACCTCTGATTGTGATTCACTGACTTTCGACATTCATCATACAGGTAGTTTGAAGTCTTCTTTCATCAAAAACAGAAAGATTGGAACCCTAATTGGGATTGTTCGACTGTGAAACGTGAACCGAGACAAGAAAGCCCTAATAACTATTAAAACCTAGCAAAATGTTAAAATTAAGTTAAATAGGTTATTAGTAAGAGAATGCGACTCTAATGAACCGGTTAATTGAGTTAAAAGACTTAGTTTGTGAAGTTTCGAACGATTGGCGACTGAACAACTGAGACAGGCGACTGGTCGTCCGGATGAACTTCAGTCGCACGACTGAAGGGACGATTTACTTAACCGCACGATGAACCATGCGAATGAGACTCAGTCGCACGACTGGTGTAACCGCATAAGAGTACATGCGCATGAGTCCAGTCGCACACTCAGTCGTGCGCATGAAGTTCAATCGCACGGTTCAGTCGCACGACTGTCTTCAGTCGTACAACCTCAATCGCATGACAGAGAGTTTTTATTCAAAGTCTAAGTGTTTCATTATACTCTTAGCCAACGGAACTAATGTTTATATTGTTATGTGTTACAGATGGCGAGTCGATGGACCATGAGCACCAAGCACAACATATGTGCTCATCTGGATTTGACATCCAGGAACGCAGCTGACTTCTCGGGGATTATTACGTTTTGTTGAGATCCAGGATCGCTCATGCTATCGCTACACCATGCACTCCGTATAGATCAGTGCAGCAGGCCTTCTGGGAAGGCGCATCTGTTGATAGATCCTCTGAGCCTCATTGCATCAGGAGTTCGATCTTTGGTGAGGCTATCACTGTATCAGAGGAGGATTTGAGGATTGTTCTACAGTTTGGGGACGATGCTGATTGTCCTACTCGTCTACACCCCTCACTGTCAGAGGATGTTTCATGAGAGCCAAGTACTCTGGGGACATCAATGCTGGGGTACTCAACAAGAGTAACCTCTGTCCCCAGTTCAAGTATCTTGCGCACGTGCTGCTAAAGTGTATAGCTTCCAGGAAGGGAGGGTTTTGAGAGCTTTCCGACCAGATCCAGAACGCGTATTTGCGTTGGTGCTGAACCACCCGTTCAGCTTCTCCAAGATGATATTCACCTACCTGGTGGAGAACATCGAGGGGAAAGGGAAGGAAGCTTCTGTATGTACCCCAGATTTATGCAGATGATCATTGACCAGAAGCTTCCCTCCCCCGAAGGAGAAGGAGGATGCTGTTGTTCTTGAGGTTATGGACGACACTACACTAGGCCGGATGAAGGTATACAGGGGGAAGCAGGTGAAGCCCCCTGTCAGGAGGTTGTTTGGGCATCTGGCCCGTGCTGATTATGTGGCGCCAGCCAAGAGAAAGTGGCGCCACGATGACAGTGATTCGGATGTTGACATATTGCTATACCAGATACTGACTCTGATGATGATGATAGCGGCGACGCCGGGATGATATGCCTGCTCCATCTAGAGGCACTGATTCAGACGTTATTCCCCGGGGTCAGCCACTGCCGGAGAGGTCGCTGAGATGGCCGGTTTCCATCAGGAGTTTGTAGCTGGGTGAATAGAGGAGGAGGAGTCAGATGAGGAGCCCCTCACCAGGACTGTGGGAAGTAAAGTTGTTCCCACAGACCACGGGCTTAGGGTGGTTGGTGAACACCCTCGGGACTCCTCAAGAGAGAGACTGACCCGAACTATGTTCCGGGTTCAGTGGGCAGAGCTGCAGGGGGAGCATCCACTTCCACCGGGACTAGGAGGAAGCGGATGGCTCAACCCCATGGATTGAAGAAGAAGAAGCGTCGCCTGACCTTCGTTACTACTGCTGCCCACTACTTCCACCACCACAGCTACCACTACCACCACCACTGATATACCCACCCATCACCACAGCCACCACATCCACCACCCCTTACCTTACCACCACTGTATCCTTCCCATCCACCACCAGACCATTCACACCTACTTCACCAGCACCAGCCCACCGACCCATATTCACCACTGCCACTGCCACCACCACCACACATCATGCTGGACCCTCAGCCCAACCACCACATGTCTATGGATCTACTCTACCTCACATCGGGGTAGAGGAGCAGCTCTCAGCGCTTAACCGTATGGTGATGCGTCTGCTTGCTGCAGATGAGGAGAAGGCGGCGCAGATCCGCCAGCTGACCGACCTGACTGCTGCCCAGTCTCAGCAGATGGCAGAGCAGGCTCGGGTGATCGACCAGCAGAACCAGCAAATCGATGCACAGAGAGTCGAGGTGTCCAACTCCAGGACCAGCAGGCCCAGTCCGTCAAACGTATAGAGGAGTTGGAGACGACCAACAAGACGATTATGCTGAGGTTAAAGGGGTCGAAGGATGAGCCCCTGAAGCTAAAGGAGGGTGACGGGGATGATGGAGATGGTGATGATGAAGATGATGATGATGATGAGGAAGATGATGATGATGAGGAAGAGACTAAGGAAGACAGGACAGAAGGTAAAGATGATGATGACGAGGCAGAAGGAGGGGATGCGGCTGCATCGGCCTCTGCTTCAGGTCAAGAACGAAGATCTAAGCATCGACAGGACCAGTCATCCACCACTTCTGCTCCTCGAGCGACACGCCCCAGATTCAAGACAAAAGTACAGATTAGATGTCTTATGTATTTATTATTTTGTTTTGAATCATGTAATGAAAAACAAGTGTGTTGAATGTTTATATATTAAGTTATATAAGTCTGTTTGATTAATTACTAATGGTTTATGTGTTGAATGTTTTATATCAAACAGATCCAAACTTTCAAAGGGATGAGTTTGACTTTGCTCCCCTTCAAATGGTCAAGACTCAATTAACCATGATTCTTGATCTACAAGGGATTGTCAGAAGGTCTGTGAGTTATACCCTGAAGAAGGGGAAATAATTCATGACCTATCTGATGAGCAACTGGCAGAGATGTTCAGACTCAATCCCGATGAAATAGTCAAGGACGCTCCAACAGTGATTCAACACAGTGATGAGGAACTTAATGACATTGATGAAGTTGAGGTTGAAGACATTACTGCAGAAGAGTACCCTCAGTATGCTGACACCGAGGGAAATGTGGTCCCCAATCTGGGTGAATCCCTAGTCAGTGATACGTTTGAGGTACTAGACAAGATGGAGCAGGAACTGAAAAGACTGAAGGAACAGCCCAAGCCTCCAATGATGACGTAGATATTCGCAAGGCTGAGTGGGCTGCCTGTTTTGAAGAAGTAAGAGCCCAGCGTGCTGCACCAGAAAGATGCCTACACCAAGCTCTACAGAGTCAAGAAACACCATAAGGTGTCAGGCAGGATAATTGCATGGGCTTATTTTGATGACCTTAACGCGTATGCAGTTAGAGGGAGCAGGGCATAGAGTACTTCAGGTTCCCACATGATCTGAAGACTCTACCTGGTTTTGAGCTCAACCAGCTGGCTAAGCTAAAGCTGCTGTATGCTGACCCAAGAAAGATGTCAGGCTGGTTTGAGGCTGCCCTGAAGAAGGAGTACCACACCAGATGGGTTAACTTCAGACCACAACAGCCTACGAGGTATTAAGAGGTCTGAGGTTGATGCCATTACTGGCAAACCCAAGATTGTGCTGAAGTGGAGTCCTCCACGCACTATGTCAAGAATCCCTCTCAGGGAATGCCACAGGACTTCACTCCACACTTCAAATGGTGGTACTATGATTGGAGAACCGCTGAAGCTGTCATAGTTTCTGAATAAGAGGGCCAAATGGATACTATCAGGGTATTCGACCCAATGTGGCTAACCAACTTGTCTGCTAATGATGTCTATACATTATACAAGTGGCCACTGTTCTATGACAACAAGACATTGTACAAGCCCTCCAGTTCAAAATGTTATACGACTTTGCTTTGCGTTTGAGATACACGCAGGAGTCACTAAAGAGGAGAAGTACAAGAAATATAAGGAGGTGATGCAGAAGACAAGAGATTAGATAGATCTAGGTCCAAGGGGGAGTTTTTTGTTTTGCATGTATGTCCCTAGATCATGATTTGTAATGTAATGAACTTGTCTGTCTGATTATGATGTAATAGTATCATTAATGAAATGATATGAATTGGTTGTTACTTGTGATGTTTATTATTTCATTAATGAGTCGTGATTGAATTGATTGGGTTTATGAATTGTTTGAATGATTGCAATATTATGTAATATTAATTAAAAAATTCAAACTTAACTTATGAAGTTCTCATGCGAATGGCCCATGCGAATGGACCACACGCATGAATAACTTCATACGATTGACTCAATCGCACGACTGAAACAGAGACTGGATCAGTCGTATGATTGACACATAAGATTGGACTCAATCGCACGACTGAACACTCAGTCGTGCGGATGAATCAACCGCATGGTTCAATCGCACGACTGAACCATACTTATGGCCCAGTCGCACGATTGAACAATACTAACCTATAAATAGACCCAATTCGTGGAAAACGTAAGCATTCATCCCATTACGATTCCAGACGTACCCTAGCCGTCCAGAAGCCTCCCCAAATCGTTCTCCAAGTTCACAGAACACATCAGATCGTTCCTAATCGATTTCTGACGTTGATTTCAATTCTTGATTGATTCATCGTGTGTTTCTCCGATTGGATCGCCAATCAAATAGGATTCCGCACTATTTGAGTTGGTTTAAACACGCTAATCACTCGGTATTCGTTCAAATACCAGGTCCTAACAGAATGTTAAATGAATGAAATGAAAGTATTTATGTACTTAAGTGAAAAGTAATGACCAGAGGAAACATGATGAATGAATGCATCGCAGTATGAACGATGGAATGTAACCAAAATCTTGCAACCTTGGATGTCGGGACATGGCCCCCTTGTAGTGGTGGTTTTAAGCCCCCAACGGTGTGTGGGTTTTAGCTACCTAAGAAGGATGCACATCGAGGTCCTTCTTTGTGATTGACCATTTGTATAGAACCTTTGTTTCTTGCCTTCGGTACTGTGGCCATGGGTGTTGTGCACTGTGACGGAATGTCTATGATATGCTTCGGCCCAGTACCAGCTGCTGGAAGGGTATAGAGCATGACAATGGTACACCTGAATTTTTACCTTCGGTACTGTGGCCATGGGTGCTGTGCACCGTGATGGAAGGTCTATGATAGGCTTCGGCCCAGTACCAACGGACAGAAGGGTAAAAGTTCATGGTTTTGACGGAAAGAAAAGATGTAATGATGAACGAACGAATGAAAGTAAGAAAGTATGAATTGATGGAAGTTAATGGATGAATGATGAAGATAATAATGATATTATCTATGTGTACGTATGATGTATGATCACATGCAAAAGTAAAGAACGGTTTTTAATGAAAGAAAAGTATGTTTTATTATAAAACTAGAACTCACTCAGCAACGCTGACTTTTATGTGTTTCCAGTTGGCATGTAATGTTGCTGAGGATGGCAAGAGGCGGCTACTCAGCTCTTTGGATGACATCCATTTTTATAATGCTTTTATGATGTAATGCGACATGTATTTTGTAACTTGGTAACGATGGATTGTTTTTCAAAACCTTTTATGATGAAATGGAATGTTGTTTTTAATGTTTCCGCTACAACGTTTTATTGAAGTTAATGTAATTATATGTTTTATGTGCGATGAGTATCAAACTGTAAGCGTCCCGGGAACGGGGCCTTACAGTTGTTGACCTAGAAATGGAGGAGAAGATAATAAAAAAGAACCAAGGTGCTGGTTGCTGGGTACATCTCTCAAATGAAGAAATTTGTTGTCAATAGGGCAAATAGAGAGATCATGTAATATGACCATGAAAATAAAATACTTGATTCGTCTCTTGACATTCTAGAGTAAATTGCCAAGTACTTCAGCATCATTGGATGTAAAAATATGAGAAGTCCAACGTGCTGCTACAAAAAAGTACTTTTTTTAGGCAAAGATAATGCTAGTGAAGAGATCCCAATAACTCCACTATCAGCTTATGATCCAATAGTGGAGTGAGAATATGATCAAAGGAAAAATACCTATTTTATAACCAGATCAGCAGCTAGAAGAGTAGCTTACTCAAGAAACCAACTCGTGTGCTTCAACCGGTTTGTGACTACTGACTCAACAAGACTATGACTAAGGAATTCCAAAAATGATTCTAAGGCAAGGGAAGTGGAAAACATGTTGATGAGGATTTACAAATATCATCTAGAAAGATAAAGGCAGGCTTTAGAACATAGAAAGAAGAAACAAGAGTTTGAAGCTAATGAGACCACCTCATCTGCTAAACCTGCCCCCAGCACTCAACCACAGTCACCTCCTACTACTTCTCAACCTGCTCAAACTACTGAGCATGGTTCTCCAGCAGTCCAACAAACTCCTAAAATAGCTAAATCTCTAAGCCAGTCTAATAACTCAGAAAATTAAATGATCATCACCACTGGTGTAGAAATAGTAAGATATAGCTTAGATCATCCAGAGTAAGAAGAGGAAATCTTAGAATCTGAGAAAGAGTAAGACTTAGAAGGTGATGATAAAACAATAATCAAATAGGGGCATGACTTAAAAGCTATGACTGAGCTAAAAGTTTTGGATCTCAGCCTTGAAGACATAAAAAAGATGTTTACTCTAATCTTAAAGCATGAAGGCATGCAAGGCAAATACAAATCCTTAAAAGCTATTCTAAGAATAAAGTTTGAAAACAAAGCTAAACAAAGAGGAGACAAAGAAGAAGAAGCCTGCATGTAACTCCTTTGAGCATTCATGACTCTATTACCCATTAGATCTATAATTCCTCAACAAACACTTTCTACCTGACTTATGCTGATGCCAGCAAAGTTTAAGTCTAGGAGTATAATCTCTTCAGACTATCTCGGCACAACATGAAGGATTTGGTCAATCCACCTCTTGAAAACCCCTCAAGAGATAGAAGATGATACATGTATAAACTACTACTAATCAGGATCTAGATGGATAAAGGTAGGGTTTTGGTAGCATTATCCTTGGGGAATTTGTTGATCTATGAAAAGGATGAAAAAAATCATAAACTCTAGAATTCAGCACTTGCTGCTAACTGCTGATTTCGGCCATATACTGAATCAGCTGCTAAACAGCATGTGCTGAATGACTGTTGATCAGCATATGCTGAACAACTACCGATCAACACTTAACTGATGAGAACTGATGAGATGGTGATCGATTGCTGCTGATCAGCATTAAACTCGATGAGCTGCTGAACAACTGTTACACAAGACAAGACTATCTGTAACGATGGCTGCTGTGTTCAACCATTTGGATACAACATAGTACTAAAGCTACCTAACTCTGATGTGCCAATTGTCTATCTTGCTGTACATTCTATAACAGAATAGTTTATTCATAATGTTTATATTTCATAGTATAAAACGCTCATACTTGTATAGTATAGGTAACCTTTTTTAAGCCACTTGTGTATGTGCTGAATATTATTCTTGGTACTTAGTTTTGATTAATCAAGTAACTACTTTGAAGGAACAACTTGTGTACTTATCTATACTTAAAGTATTTATGTTTGTTAGTAAGTTATTAACTTAGATTCCTAATTTGTTAACTTTTAATCAAATAGAAACTTTTTTTTTCCCTAACCCTATCCAACAATATATACATATATAGGTATGTATATATATAATATATAGGGGAGAGATCAAATGAAAACCATGTTTTTAGTTGAAAACCGTGAAAACTACCACTACCCAATCACATATTTTAATAACTGATTTAACTTTTTAATTGTTTAAATTATATTTGATTAAACTTCAACCTAATTTTTCAACGTCATTATATATTTTATATATAAACTCCAAGGAACGTCAATGATGACGAAATAACTTACATATACGTAAATTGTATGAGATACATGTACGTAAATATTAGTTGTGCACTTGGTAACACGTACTTACATATACATAATCCTTACATGCACGCAACTCTTAGTTATACACTTTGTAACATGTACTTACATAAATGTAACATTTGGTTTTCATGATTTTCATTTATAATATGATTACACACACTTAACGTTTTGTGTCATTATAGTGTAGCAGAATAAAATCTTTCATAGAAAAATAATGTTTAACCTCCTATTTAGAAATCTAGACATTCATTAATCATAACACTTCAACCATCAATCTTTTGAAGAGTTATATTTTTTCTATGCTAATTGATACATTTAGGCTAATAATTGTTTATGTTACTCAAGGCTAATTTATTTTTTCTTTTAATATCTTTTATTTTAGAAATTACTAACGTCTATTAAAGTCATGAACCACGCATAGCAAATAATGACAAAAGGTTTGGTTATGACACAGTTAAAAATGCCATATATTTAACTTTACAACTAAACATAGCAAGAAAGAAATTAATCTATTTGGAGAGTTTTAATTAAGGTACACATTAAAAATTGCAATATCCATAGTGTGTAGATATAACTATACCCAACTTTAATGGGCAGAAAAATGATACATCAAAAACAATCTGCATGTATTATGTATCGATGATACTGAATTGAAATACATCAACACATGTTCAACTGATCGTTTCCATGGTTCTCAGAGCAAAGTTGTTGCCAGAAACATTGAACTTCATCAACCGTTCCCGGTGAACCGATATCATAATAATCATCTTTAAAGTCTACTTCATGATGTTCATAAGCTGTAATGCTGCTAGGTAAGAAGACATCGTCATGTGAAGTACTCGAGTAAGATTTAAAATCTTTATTGATATGATTAGTAGGTTGTTGTTTGATCTCGACATCATTGTCATTTTGCTCAGTACTTGTATTCGAGGTCATGTTGTAATGGCTAGTCTCACGTTTTTTTAGATGGACATTCCAATGGTTTTTTATGTCATTATCAGTCCTTCCTGGAAGTCTTGATGCAATTGCAGACCACCTAGAAATGTTTGTAGATGATTATTTTTCAGATTGTTTATGAATGATGAATGATCATATTAAATACATAAATAAAATAAAACTAACTTGTCATTGTTGACTAGAACTAAGAACTTCAAGTTGTTTTTAAAAAAAAAACAAAATAAAACTTAGTTGCTATGTATAAAAAACGACAATATCTGACCCTCCCTTAGTTTCACCTGGATCAACATGTATGCAAATGCACATACCTGTTACCTAGAACCGAATGATAATGGAGTATGATATCTTCTTCTTCCTTGGAAAATCTCCCTTTCTTTACGTTAGGTTTCAGATAATTCATCCATCGGAGTCTGCAACTCTTCCCACTTCTCGACAAACCTGCCCACGAAAGAAAAACAATGACAAAATTTCATTTTGATTCATTCAGTTACAAGATATGATCAAGCTAGAACAAATCTAAATTCTCAAATTCTGACTATTTTGTTACATTTACCAGCAAATCTGGGCATCTGTGACCAGTTCCAGATCCCGTATCTGCTAATATACGAAATCAACAACTCATCTTCCTCACGACTCCATGAGCCTTTCTTTAAACTGCATGTATCCATTTCGATCAATGTCTGAGTGCTCATTTACGTTGCTTTGTAACTATTAAATAGCCACTGATCAACTGATCTCCAGCTTCCTGGAAGACACTAACGAATATGTTTTTGTTTTGATATATGGTCAATGTGAACACTATATTTAATCTACATAGTTGTCTATCCCATATATTCCTGTCATTTTTAGTAGGAAATACTTTTATTTTTACGCTTCATATAAAATAAACATTTCCAGTTTTGATTGTTTTTGTCTTGTCTTGAACTAGTTAAGGAAACTTATAATTTTTTATTTGCCATGCAGAAAAAAGACTTGTGACGTCATTCCTTAAGGTCATGTTGCTTTCGTGTGAATGGGAGGTAAGAACAAAGGAATGTTATATTTAATTCATTAGTTTACTGTTTATTTATGGGTCCAACTATAACCTTTGTTGGCAAGGAATCCATTTTCGCTACACTAGGAGAAGTTTAATTAGTCCTCTAAATATGAAGCAATCAGCTAGTAAGGTGTAATAAATTATGAATAGAATACCAAATCATTTGGTTGAGTGGTAATTTCATTATTTTCTTCGAAAGATGTGGTGAGTTTGAATCATATGAGCAACGATATGTTGTTGGTGGGACAGTTTTTATCGCAGTTGGCTTTTGGGGAGTGGTTTTTCATCGGAATTGATGTTGGTGGGTTTGATCTAACCATTTCTGCAATCGCGGGCGTATGGGATCGCCTTTTGCGAATAGGTTACCCGGGGTAGGCAAGTTTCATTAGTTGGCTCTTCAAAAAAAAAAGGTAAACTAATTTTGGTGTTTTATTGAACACTAAGGGTGTTCAAATTTGGATGTTCGAAATTCGGATATCTACAAAATTTCAGATGGTGAATTTTGCTATCTACATCTGAAATTCGGATAGTGGATTTCTCTATCCGAATCCAAAATTTTGGATTTGGATTTTGATATCCGAATTCCAAAAGAACTTTGTATTATTTAATAATTTTTTTAAAAAGTTAAAATTTTATTGAAAAAGTTTTTGGATATCTGAAGTTTTATAATCATATCCGAAATATTTGAAAATGTCCAAAACTTCTAATTAGTTTTTAGAATTTCATAAGTTTTATAAAAATATTTCGGATAATTTGGGTATCTAAATATTCGAAAATTCTCAGAATTACTATCCGAATCCAAAATTGAGATATCTAAGTTTTCGAATATACGAATTTTCAGATTTCAAAATTTCGGATCTTCTAATAACATATTTGAAAATAAGTTCTTTAAACTTTTACCAAATATGTCTGTGTAAACAATAGAATCCTCTAAATCATCAAGCGGACCCAAATCTTCATTAGGCTTCCCAGCAAAGATTTATTGCTGAAAAGTATACAATTCGTTATCATACAACTCCTCTGTAGCTGGATCAAGTGGTCCATAATCATATGGATCATCAGACCTTGATCACGAAACATTTTCAGAACCTGAATCACTAGAAGGACCCGCTGTTGCGCACATATCTCCTTGCAGGACCGTTTAAAGGGCTTAACCACAATTACAACACAACAACACAATGAGGAGAATAACTAAGCTCTAATCAAACAGTGAACTGGATAACCAAGGTGAAGCTAAGAACACAAGTAAAGTAAAGAGACTATTCAAGAGAGTTGGGTTTCAAGGAGGCAGTATATTGCTTTCTCAAGTTCTTTTACAAGTGTTACAAAGCATTCAGAAAAGATACAAGAACTTGAAATACTTATACTACAACCTACAGCCGGCCATACTTTGAAGGCCAGCTGGATACAATTGACTAGACACTAACAAAATCAATTGTAGGATCAAAAGGCATATCTGCCTTTTGACCTTGTGACTATGACATGCCATAGCTCACATCCTTTTACAATACAAAAAGGATAAAGTACATAAAGTGGAAAGTTACAGACTCAAGACCTCAATGTACAGTTACCAAAAGCATGACCCTTTTCACCAACTCATGTAAGTTGGTGACTTTACAGAGATGCAGCGGAAAAGGTGCTTTATGGAACAGTACATCAGATAAAGCATGTGTACTAAAAGTCTTCGGAAGAAATCTGTCTTCATAGGATGAGGCTTCGGAAGACTTTGTCTCTGAAGCTTCGGAAGACTTCATGTTTGGCTTCGGAAGATATTGGTCTTGGCTTCGGAAGATTTTACACTTAGAGTATTTTCTAATGCTTTGTGTAAAACTTCCGAAGCATTCTTCACTTCAGTACTTAGTGCATGTTTGCTGAGACACTTGAGCTGTTTTGGGTTGCATCAGACTTCAGGAATCCTTACAAACTCCCCCTAGGCTGATGCTACCAAAACACTTGGAAGATCTTCAAATGTTGGTAGTCTTCAGTACAATCAGGACCATTCCTTTCTTCATGAGATGGTCAGGATCATCAAGACTTTCATAATATCTTCTCATCTCAAAGAGATCATGCAGAGGTAAGTTGATTATGTCTTGCCATGAGTAGACATTTCAACACCTTGATCTCTTATAACAGTCCATCTCTCTGGATTAGTAGAGTATGTCCAGGACAAGATGGGTGTCTCACTAGTTAGAGGAGCCACTTGAATAGGAGTTGATTGGGCTGCCTCATCATGCACTTCCTCAGGTTGATCTGATTCAGCCTGAGGTGCAGAGGTAGATGACTTTGGCTTCTTCTTCTTTGTCTTTGGTTTAGAAGCCATCCTCTTCTTCCTCTTGGTTGTCTTTAACTGAGAAGACTGGTCTGCAGCACCATGTTGATCATCAGTGTCTTTCTCAGTTGGGTGTTCCTCCCTCACAGGTTCAGAAGAGAGGGAGTTTGACCCTGCCTAGGATCAGAAGATGAAGCTTGCTGGGGCTCAGCTGGAGGTGCTGTTTGAGGTGTCTCTGGTTGTTCAAACTTGACCTCCACTTCAGGTGGGACTTGACTTGGAAGAGAGTGCAAGTCAATAAGTTCTCCACTCTTAATCTTCTGCTTGATCACCCTAATATGCTCATCCATAGTGGATAGAGCCATGGGGCCAAGTCTCCTTCCGGAGAATCCATACAGCTTCAAGAAGCTCACCATTCTTTGTCTGTCAGCAGACTTCTTTGCATTCTTTTGAATGGTGGCCCTTGACTTTGCAGCTTCTTCCCTTAGTTTCCTTTTGGTTGTCTTTCTTTCCTTGACTAGCTCAAGTTCAAGTTGCTTTAGATACTCGAACTCAATGAAGTCATAGGACAAAGGGAGAAGTGCATCTGCCTGATAGAAGCCTGTGGCACTCAGGTAGTTGATCATTTTGATCCTATCTTCCTCTTTATCTACCTGAGGTTCTTGTGGAGCCACATCTTCCTGTGCAGGACTTTCTTGAACTGGTGAGAGAGTAGGAGCATGCTTGTAAAGTCTTTTCTGTCTCTTCTCCTCTTTGAGTTGGAGAAGTATCATTGCATCCTCTTTCTCCTTCAACTCTCTTGACACTTCTCTGTCAGCCAGTTCATTCAGTTCTTCTAAGGGGAGGGAGATGATCTCATCAATATCATAGTTCCTGGTCTGTAAGTAAGTAATCCTGACTGCCCTTAACTCATCATCCTGAGTATTTGGTCTGGGGGCAGCCCTGATTGCAGCTTGCATGAAGCTAGATGACCCAGTGGAACTTTCTCCCCTTAGTCTCCTTTTCCTCTCTCTCTCTTCCTCCTCAATTTCCTCAGGAGTCATTATCCTTTTCCCTTTGTCACCAACAGACCTTTGTGACTCAGGGAGGATTGAGGCTTGGCCTTCATTGCTTGGAGTAGCTTCCATGCTCTGGCCAGAGAGAGGCTGAGAAACACCTTCACCAGCAGGTGTCTCAGATGGAGTTTGGACCTCAGCAGCAGTTGTTGATGATGAGACAGGGGTCTCAGGTTCTGTCACTGGGCCTTCAGTCAAGGTTTCCCCTATGAAACTAATCTTAGGGTCCACCTCAACATCCAGTTGACCGATGACATTGCCTGATTCCCTAAGTCTCCTTCTTAGAGAGAACTCTGCCATGATCCTGTCTTGGATTCTTTGAGCCAGCCTATCAGCTTGTCTTGAATTGCTTGGATTGACAAGTGGTAGGTTGACTAAATCCAGTCTTTCATAAAAGCTCAGGCTTTGGAATTGAAAAACTTCTTGTTGGCCTTGAACTCTTTGAAGTATGAGGGCTCTTCTGTCATCATCATACCTCCACCTTATGATTTGATTGTTAGTTCCCAGAGGTGGAGATGAGACAGCCCTTGGTATGCCTTCCTCAAATAGACTCCTGATGAGAGAGTCTATAGAGTCCACATTAATGTGAACTTGAGGAAGTTGCTGAGAATGCACAACAGCAAGTGAGGATGGTGAGTCCTCTATGTCCATTCTCTCTGAAGAACTCCCAGGTTCTGTGGTTGTAACAACTTTCTCCCCCTTTTTGGTAGCATCACCCACTTGCATAGGTGAGCTGGAGGATAAGTCAATCACTTCCACAGGTTCTTGTGTTCCTGGTTGAGCTCTCCTTAAAGGTCTCCCAGCTAGTTTTTCCTGCAGATATGAAATCTGGAGTTGCTGATCATTGACCCTGTTTTGTAAGGTAGTCACCTGAGATTCCAAGTGACTAACCTTAGAGACTAAATAGGTGCATGTTTTTGACAGTTTTTGCACCTTTAGCCTCAAATTCCCCTCATCTTCATCAGAAGATTCATTGGGGGATGAGATGATTGGACCAAAGTCCTCTCTCTCACCACCAGCTTGAGTTTCTTGGCTGCTGGTTTTCCTCTGCTCACTGGCAGCCTCAGTTGAGATGCCAATGGGCTGAGTTGCCATGGTTGAGGTCTTAATATGTAATCACTTTCAAAAGTGAGAGCCTCTTCCATATGGACATCCTGAACAGGTTCAGAAGTGTCCACCTCAGTACAGGTGACTGATGGGGGATAGACTGAGGAGAGTCAGAGGTACTCATCTCTCTTTGAGTAGGGGAGGAGAAGAGAGACTCATGGTACTCACTGAATCCTAAGTCTTCATCAGTGTAAAAGGATAGGTTGGGAATTGGTTGGTTGAGATCCAAAGGCTGGGGATGGTAGCTGTCCCCTGAAGGTTGTCCACTTGAGTGTTGAGACTCAGAGTGAAGGCTTAAGGTTGTTGGGCTATTGAGCTCATCAGGGTGAGCTTGAGGAACCTCAGCCCTGATAGGTGAAGTAATGGGAGTGGTTTGCTCCTCAGGAGAAGTGGGAGCTCTAGTGTCCACTTCTTCCTGTAAGGTTGAGTATTTGGGGGCCTGCACAGACTCAATAGTCTGAGCAGGGGTTCGTTTGGATTTTCTTTGGTAGGTGAGGGTGATTTCTGGTCTTTTTAATGGTAGGGACAAAAGAGGTGTGGGTTCAACACTAGCTTGTGTTGCTAGGTTGTCACCTTGAGCAATGAGCTCTAACATTTTTGGGACTAGGGCTGTTTCTACCCCAGAGAAGCCTACAGTTGGCTTCTTCATTATTTTAAAGATGCCGGGCTTCATCTGTCCCAATTTAAGAATATTACCTGTTTCCCTCAACTGTGAGCCCAGTTCACAGTTGAGAATGTGTTGAACATATCTAGGAAACATGTAATACTCTAAGGAGTCTAAGTTTGCAAGTAAATTAGTATATACAAATTGTGAATACCTGAACTTGACCCCTTGAACCATTCCATGAACTATGAAGGAGAGATCCTCAGGAATCTGGTCCCATCCACCATGCTTGTTTGACAAGCTGTGGATAACCACATGGAGCAGGAATTTCCATTGGGATGAGACCTTCCCTTTCCTAAAGGTCTTTACAGAGAAATCTCCCTCATAGCCCATCTGCTCAAAAGAATGATTAACAGCTTCTTTTGGAAAGGACACCTCACCTTCTTCATCATCCAGCTGTAGATGTTGGTTAATGATGGCCGGAGTGATGAAGACTGTCCTCCTTGCACTGTGGCAGACAGTGCCTTCTCCCCATCCATAATGACCTCTTGGCAGGTCTTCCAGAATTCAAGCAACTGATCCTCATATAGAGGAGGATCAATGGTCAGGGAGGTGAAGTAGTTAGATAGAGTCAAGAATTGGCAAATCTCTGAGAAACTTGCATCTTTCTCAGAGCTTAACAGAGCAACTTGATTATGTTGCCTGTGTAGTTGCATGGAGAAATCAGGGTTGTTTCTGCGGTTAAGGTTGGCCATTTTAGAAGCTTAAGGGTGAAGAAAGGTAGAAAGCAAAGGCGGTTTAGAGAATTAGGTTAGAGAAACAGTAGAATTGAGGAAGATAGTGGGAAAGAGGGGGAACCGTTGGGTATTTATATGAAAAGGGATTTGAACCAAAGTTAATGAAAGAGGATAAACTTTGAAATCCGAAAGTCGGTCCCACCTCTGAAAAAGTAGTTTACTTTTGCTCAAAAAGTAGTTTTCTTGGAATTCGAAAAGCTTCCGAAGTTTATTTGTCTTCGGAAGTTTTGATTTAAAAAGCTTCCGAAGCTAAAATGGCTTCGGAAGATTTTCCTGAGAGTCTTGATAATTTATGCTTCGGAAGAGAAATAAACCTTTGAATGCTTTGTATGAAAATAAACAAAGCTTCCGAAGGTTAATTTTGCTTCGGAAGGAAAAGGTTCTTGAAAATAGATAAGTGTCTGAGATAAGAATTTTAAGCTTCGGAAGATGAACTTTACTTCTTCCGAAGGTAAAATCTCTTAGACAGTTATTTATTTTAAAGACATGTTTTTCTTCCGAAGATAAAATCTTTATCTTCCGAAGTATCAGAAATTTTCAAGAATCTAAGGAAAGTCTTCAAAAAGAATTTTACATCCAAAGAAAACATGAGCTTATGAAAGTGATGAACTAGACAACTTAGGACACACATATTTTAAGAAGAAATAATTAGAATTAGTTTTAATAAAAAGTCTACTCAAAGTTAATCATCCCAATAGCTGATATCAGATACTTAAATCTCTGTTCATCAAAAGCTTTGGTGAACAGATCAGCATATTGTTCATCTGTATGAACTTTGACTAGTTTAATTAATCCTTTTTCATAGTTATCTCTTATTAAATGATACCTGATGTTGATGTGTTTGGTCCTTGAGTGCTGCACAGGGTTCTCAGTGATAGAGATAGCACTATTGTTGTCTATGTGGATAGGAGTCTCTTGAAGTTAAATCCATAGTCCAGCATCTGATTTTGAATCCAAAGCACTTGAGCACAGCAGCTTGCAGCAGCAATGTATTCAGCCTCAGCAGTTGATGCAGACACACAGGATTGTTTCTTGCATTGCCATGAGACCACCCTTCCACCAAGGAATTGACATCCCCCAGATGTAGACTTTGCAGTCATATTGCAACCACCATAATCACTATCTGTATAGGCATACAGATTGAAATTTGGATTCTTTGGATACCATAGACCAAGTGTTGAAGCACCTTTGAGGTATCTTAAAATCCTTTTCACAGTGATTAAGTGAGACATCTTAGGGTTGGCTTGATATCTTGCACAAATACATGTAGCAAACATGATATCAGGCCTGCTAGCTGTAAGATACATAAGAGACCCAATCATAGCCCTGTATAAGTGCTCATCTACACACTCCCCCTCAAGATCTGGACCAAGGGAGTGGTTTCTGGCTATGGGTGTCTTAGCAATCTTACAATCAGTCATATTGAACCTCTTGAGTATGTCTTGAACATACTTTGACTGACTTATGAAGATGCCATCTTCAACTTGCTTCACTTGAATTCCCAGAAAGAAGTTGAGTTCTCCCATTGAACTCATCTCAAATCTGTCTTTCATCAGCTTCTCAAAGTCTTTGCAGAGCTTTGGATTAGTTGAACCAAAGATGATGTCATCAACATATACTTGAACCAGCAATAAGTCATTTCCCTGTCCTTTGATGAAGAGGGTTCCATCTATAGTACCTCTTCTGTATCCATGCTTGCAGAGATACTTAGATAGTGTCTCATACCACTTCCTGGGTGCCTGATGCAGCCCATAAAGAGCTTTGTCAAGCTTGCAGACATAATCAGGATGATCAGGGTCTACAAAACCAGGTGGCTGTTTGACATAAACCTCCTCATCAATCACTCCATATAAGAAAGCACACTTTACATCAAGTTGGTAGACCTTGAAGTTCTTGGATGCAGCAAATGCCAGGAATATCCTAACAGCTTCTAGTCTTGCTACAGGAGCAAAGACATCAGTGTAGTCAATCCCTTCTTCTTGTGTGTATCCTTGAACAACTAGTCTTGCCTTGTTCTTGATGATGATTCCCCTATCATCCTTCTTGTTTCTAAAAACCCATTTGGTTCCAATGGTAGTCTTCCCATGAGGAAGAGGACAAAGGTTCCAAACTTTCTGCCTTTTGAATTGAAGCAGCTCTTGTTGCATAGCTTCAACCCAACTTCCATCCTTTAGAGCTTCATCAACTTTCTTGGGCTCTATCTGAGATAAGAAACAAGAGTGAAGACAAACATTTGCTTCATGGGTTTGTCCTCTTGTTCTTACCCCTGTGACAACATCTCCAATGATGTTTGTGGTGGGGTGAGACTTGTGGATCCTTAGCTGAGGGATCACAGCAAGTTGCTGGAAAGATCTAAATTTGAGAAATTTAAATCTGGTCCTGAAGATTCACCCTCCACATTATCACACTTATCAAGATTAACTTGATCCAATGAGTGTGAGACATCATTGATGTTGTCATCTATGGTGTGGTTATTAGCATCAAGGAATTCCTGATCACTATCACCATCACCATTGTTGTCTTCTACAAGTGAGGTATCTTTATCTGGTTGAGAGGCCTCTGAGCTGGAATTTGAAGGCATGCCAGATGTATCAGCTGAATTTGTCATTGTTGTGCTGATAGAAACCTCATTTGCTGAAGTAGTTCCAACTGGAGCTGAAGATGTATGAGTTGAAGATCTTCCTAGCTCAAATCTTGGATCAGGATCACCTGTATTTAGATTTTCTGCAGATCCTGAAACATGCTCACAAGATTTGTTAAAACAGTTGGTAACTAAATCAAGATCAAACAGCCAATCCGGACCAGAACCAGCCACACAGGGAGTGTGCTCATTGAAAGTCACATTGGCTGACTCCTCAACAATTCTAGTTCTGAGATTGTATACTCTATAAGCTTTAGCTTGAGAAGAGTATCCAATGAAATGTCCATCATCTGATTTCTCAGCAAACTTGGCAATTTGATCTTTGGTATTCAAGATGGTGCAGGGACATCCAAATGACCTGAGAAAACCAATGAAAGGTTTCCTCTTGTGCCAAAGTTCATAAGGAGTCTTACCATGTGTCTTAACTACTAAAACTCTGTTTTGCACATAGCAAGCAGTATTGACTGCCTCTGCCCAGAAGGTGATAGGCAGTTTAGAGTCAGACAACATAGTTCTTGCAGCTTCAATAAGTGTCCTGTTTCTCCTTTCAGCAACTCCATTTTGCTGAGGAGTCCTGGGAGCACTATATTGTCTTGTAATACCTTTTCATCACAAAATGCATCAAGGATTTGGTTCTTGAATTCAGTTCCTTGATCACATCTTATGGTTTTGACCTTGTGATCACATTGATTCTCAACTTTTAAGATGAAATTCTTCAGAATCTCAGGGGTTTCATCCTTAGTTCTAAGGAAGAAGACCCAAGTGAATCTTGTAAAATCATCTGTGATCACCAGACAGTAAGAGGTCCTTCCTAAACTCATTACACTGGTGGGGCCAAAGAGATCCATATGTAACAAGTGTAGGGGAGTAGTGATGGAGTTCTTTTCCTTAGGCTTGTGAGATACTTTGTGTTGCTTCCCTTTCAGGCATGCCACACAATGATCATCACTAGTAAACTCTTTCTTTGGCATTCCAGTTACCAATCATGTTTAATTAATTTATTCATGTTCTTAAAGTTTACATGGCACATTCTTTTATGCCATAGGAAAGACTCATCACTATTTGCTTTAGATAGAAAGCATGAAACTTCTCCTGAGGGAGATGTTTCTTGCAAATCCATCTTGTACATGTTCCCTTTCCTGGGGGCTCTGAGCAGGATATGCTCATGAGGAATGACCACACCAGGTTTGAGAACAATGCACTCATGCTCAGTAAAGAGCATGTTATGACTCTGATCACAAAATTGGGATACACTCAGAAGATTGTACCCAAGCTCCTTAACAAAGTTTACCTTCTCAATGCTGAGCTTACCATTTGTGACCTTGCCCCTTCCAGAAATGTAACCACCTTCATCTCCTCCAAAAGCAACTGGTCCTCCATCAATCCTCTCAAAATTATGGAGTAGAGACCTATTGCCTGTCATGTGCCTGGAACAGCCACTGTCAATTATCCAGACATTCCTGTTGGTCTTGAGCTGTTCCTGCACAGAGAAGATGATTAGTTACATTTGGAAACCCAAGCCTTACTTGTCTTGGGCTCATTAACAGTAATAGAAGGTAATGCAACAGTAATAGATCCTATGGTTGTACTATAGGGATCTTCAGCTGTTGTTGATGGAGAAACCTCAGTCATTTGGTCTTTCTTAGACTTCCACACCACCTTTGGAGTCTTGGACTTGACCTTCAAAACCTTAGAAGCTTTTAGAACTTCATAAGTTTTGATGACTGATCCTTCGGAAGAGTCTACAGTCACTGCAGCAGACTTTAGTGCTTCGGAAGAATTCCTTTCTTCCGAGACCAACTTTGCTTCCGAAGGTAATTTTCCACTTACCTCCTTCTTTGATTTGGAGCTTCCGAAGGAAACAGACTTTCCTTCCGAAGCTTGAGATTTTGAGACTCTTTGAAGTCTTTGTTTTAGTCATGTGGACAGTACTTTTAGGATTGTATGGGCAATCCTTAGCAATGTGAGAAGTACTTTCACACATAACACATAACATTTTCTTCTTCAAAGAAGTCTCCCTTTGAGAGCAAGACTGACTTTGGTCACATCCCCTCTCCATCTTCATCTTGGTAGATGCTGAGACAGTTCCTTTGGGCTGTGAACTGTTCTTGGAGTTTGATGGTCCAGGCTGTGCAGCAGTGGTACACAGCAGCTCAGTCTTCTTCTTGGTACTGAGATGATTTGAACAAGAACCATGACTCTTAGCTAAGGAGTCTTGGTTGATGTCTTCAGTCCTTACTACTTTGAAACCTGCAGAGATAAAAACTTGTTTCTGCTTAGCATCAAAAGTAGCCTTGATTTCTTGAGCCTTCTTTGCCTTTCTTTTGCTCTTTCTGATCAAGTTCTTTCTTTTGGACTTGGTCATCACAGTTGATTTCTTCTCCTCAGAAGGATAGTGGCCCTTGGAGAATCCTCTTCTTCACTCTTCTCAGAGGAATTCTTCACTATCACTTCTTCATCATCCTCACTTACAGGATCTATGAGAGGAAGCTCATCTTCACAAGTTCCACACCTAGGAGATCTTACAGACAAGATTGTGTGTGGAGGAGCTATCTCATTTGATCCTAGTCCCTGTCTATTTTGATAACAAACTTTGTTGTGCAGGGATGAGGATATCATGTTCTTGAAGGTCTCTTCTTCAAGAACACTTTCTCTGCCTTGGCTTTGCTGATCACAAGCTCAGCCTGGCACTCAGTTAACTTAGTGATGAGATCTTGGATCTGAGTTCTGAAATCTGTATGTTCATGTTTTAGTACTGAAATGGTTTTCTCCAAGTCTTCTATCTTTAACTTGTAATCATTTTCAGACTTTCTAAAATCAGATTTTAATATGTTTAATGACTCAAGATCAGATCTCATCTCTAGGTTATAGGACCTGTATCTATTTACTTTAGCAATGCATTCAGGGGAGCAAAGATGTTCCAATACCTTGGCTTCATCATGGTCAGCCATCAGTGCTTGGTTTGGAGAAGCATCCTCCACCTGAAAACTCCAGTCAAAGCCTCCTTCTTCAACAGCAACAGCAGCATGTTGCTTTGTCTTCTCAGCTTGAGGAGCTTTGTCAGCAAAGTTTGGTCTGGGTTGTGTTTGGCCCCCATTTGTTTTAGGTGCCTTACACTCCCTGGCAAAGTGACCCATAAGGTTACAGTTGTAACACTTAACTTTGCTTTTATCCAGCCCAAACTTGCTGCTGGTAGCATTGCTTGGAAATCTTCTTCCTGTCCTCTTGTAGAACTTCTTGGCTCTGTGAGTGAGGAGAGCCATCTGCTGAACTATCTCCATGTATTCCAGGTCATCTGGATGGATACAGTCCAGGTCTTCAAGAGTGAAGAGATAATTCCCACAGCTTTCATCTGCAGACACAAAGGCTTGAGAAGAACTTGTCTCTTGGAATGGGCTTCCTTGAGTAAAGTTCTCCCTTGGTGTCTCCGGGAAGGTGATGAAAGGACCCTTTTGTGAGTTGTCAGGGTAGCATAAGAGATGATGCTGAGGTTCTATGCTGTCCCTTTCAACCACATGAAGGGCTGAACCCATTTGATTGTTGGAGTTGCCAGATGAACCTTGCATGTTCATCTCCATCTGGTATCCACTGAGAATCCCATACAACTCTGTAAGAGTAAGAGTCTTAAGGTTCTCAGTCCTCTTGATCACCACACAATAGTGTGTCCATTGCCTAGGAAGTGAGGACATGAACTTCCTTACAATGTCCCTGTTCTCAAGAGGAACTCCTCCATCCACTAGGGTATCCACAATCTCAACATACCTGAAGTATTGTTGAGTCATGGTCTCACCTGCTTTGAAGGTGAAATTTTCAAACTGCTGCTTCAGAAGATCTTTCTTGTTCTCCTTGGCTTCAGAGGAGCCTTCATACATCAGCTTCAGTGCATCCCACAGCTGTTTGGCTGTCTTGCACTTCTTAAAGCCTCTGTATACAGAGTTTGGGAGAGCAGTCTGAAGAGCAGTCATGGCCTTCCTATCAATCTCTACTCTTTTTCTATCTTCATCTGAGTAGTTGGCCACATCTTTAGGAATCATACCAGCACCAGTAGCAGAGGGGGTGCTGGGTATGAAAGGTCCATTCTCAACAGATTCCCACATTCTTGAATCAAGAGACCTGATGAAGCCTTCCATCCTCATGCACCAGGTGTCAAAATCATCAAGAGTGATCAGTGGGGATTTGTTCATGGTTCCAGTCTCCATATCAGTCTTAGAGATGGCAGCCATTTGAAGAGTTTAGCTTTTGTGTGTTGTGAGGGATCTTAAGATGGTTAGATCTTATATCAAGAGCCTGGAAAGCTCTGATACCAATTGCAGGACCGTTTAAGGGCTTAACACAATTACAACACAACAACACAATGAGGAGAATAACTAAGCTCTAATCAAACAGTGAACTGGGTAACCAAGGTGATACAAGAACACAAGTAAAGTAAAGAGACAGAACAAGAGAGTTGGGTTTCAAGGAGGCAGTATATTGCTTTCTCAAGTTCTTTTACAAGTGTTACAAAGCATAAAGAAAAGATACAAGAACTTGAAATACTTATACTACAACCTACAGCCGGCCATACTTTGAAGGCCAGCTGGATACAATTGACTAGACACTAACAAAATCAATTGTAGGATCAAAAGGCATATCTGCCTTTTGACCTTGTGACTATGACATGCCATAGCTCACATCCTTTTACAATACAAAAAGGATAAAGTACATAAAGTGGAAAGTTACAGACTCAAGACCTCAATGTACAGTTACCAAAAGCATGACCCTTTTCACCAACTCATGTAAGTTGGTGACTTTACAGAGATGCAGCGGAAAAGGTGCTTTATGGAACAGTACATCAGATAAAGCATGTGTACTAAAAGTCTTCGGAAGAAATCTGTCTTCATAGGATGAGGCTTCGGAAGACTTTGTCTCTGAAGCTTCGGAAGACTTCATGTTTGGCTTCGGAAGATATTGGTCTTGGCTTCGGAAGATTTTACACTTAGAGTATTTTCTAATGCTTTGTGTAAAACTTCCGAAGCATTCTTCACTTCAGTACTTAGTGCATGTTTGCTGAGACACTTAGCTGTTTTGGGTTGCATCAGACTTCAGGAATCCTTACACTCCTCTTAGATCATCATCCATTATCATCTTTCTCCTTTTCTTTATCATCTTTCTCATCATCATGACAACCACCACCATCATCATCAATATCAAAATCATTATAATCATCATGACCACTATAATCAACCTTGTCCAAACCATCATCATCATTTTGGCAAGTATTTTGAATAACATGCTCAGTTGTAACAATCACTTCACCAATCTCTTAAACTAATGGTTGATCTTTAATAAATGCATTACTAAATACCATATCAGGTTTAGGACCAACAGTAGTGGCTCTTTTGTATGAGTAACAACAAAAGGATCTAGGTAAGCAAACAACTATCCACTTGACTCTCCAAACACAGAAGATCTACTCTGATTAGGCTACTCAGATATAGATGTAAACCTGGATGTAAACTATTTGAGATTGTTCTCTAAGATCTGAACATAGCTAAATAAAGATTGTTGCTGATGGTCTAAGCTCATGATCTTAGTATCATTTTCCATGTTCAACTGATGTAGATCAAAAATCTATTGAGTCTTCTACAATATCTCTCTTGCTAATACTTGAACTCGCTATTCTAATGACGCTTTTGTAGGTGAGCTTGTGGAAGTTCCACCTGAATGTCTATGTTCTAGAGGAATGTTAAACAAATAATCTATACTAACAACCTCCTCATCATCTTAAACTTGAGTAGAAGTAGTTTGGCCATCTTCTGGTGTTGACATTGGTGCTTTAGTAGATGTCATCGGTGTATCCGTTATAGTTGTTGATTATGTAACTATCACAGGAATATCCTAATGAATAGCCTCACTTACAATCACCGATGGCTCACATACTATGATGTCTCTTACATGTGAAGAAGTGGTCATTAGGGTTCGAGGTCTTCTAATAACAACACCTTGTCCTCTACCCCTACCACGTGTACTTGTATCTTGAGTAGCTTTCTTTTGTGCCATAAATATCATTCTCTATTTTGTTGTAGGTGAGTCTTCAGGTACAAAATATGTATCAGTATCCTCAGTAGCGCGTTTCAGTGGTGTAACTAGAACTCCTTGTCATTCCTTAAGAATGTAGGCACTTGGCCTATATCATCACTAGCAGTCTTATCACTTGAACTACTATCAAACTAGGAATCAATCTCTTCATCATCTCTTGTAGCTCTCTTTTGAGTAGAACTAATTAGAATATCATCAAGAGTTCTAGAAGATGAACAAATAGGGAGAGACCGGGGTTGTTCTTCAGTAGTTTCTAGTTGTTCTGCTTGTTGATAATCTTTAGAAAACCTTCCAAGTTAGGAAAAATGATATCCCTTCCAAGCATCCCCCCTTGTACTAGTAAGATATATAAATATGCCTCTCCTCATAATGTAACACCCGGAAATTTTCTTTGAAGCCGACGAAAGAAGAAAGAATAAAGTCTCAAAAGTCGAGGGACAAACTTGCCAAAACGGGAAGAAACTTCGATGAGTGGGAGTATAAAAGGGGGAGGGCAGCCACACCCTCCCCATCCTTGCAAAATCAGCCAAAGAAGAGAAGAGAAGGAGAAAAGAGGAGAAAAGCTTGGTCCGGGGTGGATTCGAGCGTGGAAATGGAAGTGTAGGGGGTCAAATCAAAGCTCTACTCGACGGGATCGTTTGTGTGAGTTCTAGGACCATCTTTTACATATTTTAAACTGATTTGGGGCTGAAACACATCTAAAACCCGATATTGAAAAAGTTGGGTGTTGACCCCTTTTTATGCTATATGTATGAGTTTTGATGCGTTTGGGTTTGGATTCGGGTTTGTATATGCTTGAATGATGTTGTGGTAGGTGTTTCTAAGGTTTAGGATAGTGATTTGGGCTAGAATCGAGTTTGGAAGAACTTGGAGGCCGAAGGGGGCAGTTTGCGTTCGGCTGAAACTGTATTCTGCCTCAGCTAGGGCTATGCGACCGACTGGAGTGCGATTGGAGGCCATACAGCCGATTGGCGTGCGACTGAAGTCCCTGCGCACGATTGCCATGCAACTGAGTTCCATACGCGTGAAGTTATGTGACTGAAGTTTATGTGCCTGGAAGGCATGTGATTGAAGGGTATGCGATTGAGGTTCATTCGCACGAAGGTTGTGCGACCGAGGTCCATGCGCCTGGAGGCCATGCGACTGAGGTTCATTCGCACGAAGAGTATGCGAATGAAGCCCATGCGCCTGAAGTCATGCGACTAAAGACCATACGCATGAAAGCTATGCGACTGAGAGTCCATACGCATAGATGTCCATTCGCCCATAGGTCCATTCGCATAGGGTACATTCGCATGATGTCCATTCGCCTAAGTGTTCAGTCGCCTGGGAGGCCATGCGACTGAAGGGTGTCCATACACCCGAGTAGGGCTCATACGCCCGAAAGAACAACGGTTTATCTTATGACTTTCGAGGGAGAGTGCAGTTGAGGGTTTTGACTAGGGAGGTTCCCGGAAGTTCATGTAAGTTGACATTGAGGTCATAGATGATATGATGGGCATGTGCGTGATGATAATGATGTGATGTATGATTGATGCGTGTGTATGATGGTACGTATGTATGATGATGCCCTGTATGGTGATGTGTGTATGTTTATGTTTATATTCCTGTTATGTATATGTATCTTTCCGTGGCTTTACGTCGAACGTTAATGAATGTAATGAAAGTATTATGTAACGTAAAGTGGAAGATAATGAAAAGAGGAATATGATGAATGAATGCATCATTAATGAACGAATGAAAACGTGAAAGGCTTGCAAGCGAAGTGTACCGAAGTACACGGCTCTAAAATGCCTGAAGCTCAACCGCGTGTGGTTCAGCTAATCCTTAAGGGTGCACGCAGGGGTTCCAGTCTTTGTGACTGACTATCGGTGCAGTACATGGTGTATAGTTGTTACCCACGCTATGCATAATGTTGGGGGTGTAGTATGTATCGGTTACCCGAGTTATGCATATCGTTGGGGGTGAAGTATGTCATAGTTACCCATAATGTTGGGGGTGTAGTAGGTAATAGTTACCCGCGCTATGCATAATGTTGGGGGTGTAGTATGTATCGGTTACCCGAGTTATGCATATTGTTCGGGGTGTAGTATGTCATGATTACACATAATGTTGGGGGTGTAGTAGGTAATAGTTACCCGCGCTATGCATAATGTTTGGGGTGTAGTATGTATCGGTTACCCGAGTTATGCATATCGTTGGGGGTGTAGTATATCATTGTTACCCATAATGTTGGGGGTGTAGTATATGATGGTTACCCGAGTTACGCATAACGTCGGGGGTGTAGTATGCAGTGGTTATTAGTGGTTACCCGAGTTACCCATAATGTTGGGGGTGAAGAATACAGTTGTGATCTTTGTCGCTTACCCCGGTGCTGGTGCCATGCTATGTGTAGTGTGGAAGTCATTTATGAACTTTGGCCCAGTAGCCATATAGTTTGGGGCATAGCTGTTGACACTGATCCAGAACGTGATGAAATAACAGATGTAATGATCCTGAACTCTACCTTTGGTACTGTGACCATGAGGTGCTGTGCACCATTATAGAAGGTCTATGATAGGCCTAGGTCCAGTACTATGAACAGAAGGGTACAGTTTATGATTTGATGGAAAGAAAAGATGTAATAATAAACGAACGAATGAAAGTAAGAACGTATGAACGAACTAAAGTTAAAGTATGAATGAATGATGAAGATAATAATGATATTATATATGTGTATGTATGATGTGTGATCGCATGAAAGTATAGAATGGTTTTCACGAAGAAACGTATGTTTTATTATAAAACTAGAACTCACTCAGCAACGCTGACTTTTTATGTGTTTCCAGTTGGCAGGTAATGTTGCTGAGGATGGCACGGGGCGGCTACTCAGCTCTTTTGGATGGCATCTATATTTATAATGCTTTTGTAATGAAATGGGATATGAATTTTGTAATTGAAAAACGGTGTATTAAATTGCAAAAGTCTTTATTATTAAATGAAATGTTGTTTTTAATGTTTCTGCTGCAACGCTTTTATGTAAGGTCATGAAAATATATGTTTAATGTGCGATGAGGATCCAACTGTAAGCGTCCCGGGAACGGGGCCTTACAAGTTGGTATCAGAGCCAAAGTTTAAGTGAAATGGGTAAATTTTCAAAATAAACCTTAACTTAAACTGAAAATGGGACGAAATGGGAATGTGATGCCAAACTGAGTAGCTGCGTGCCATCAGGTATTTTCGTAATGTTAAACCGGTATTACGTGCGCATTTTATGTGGTTTATGTGTTGTATGTAGATTTAGATACTGATGTAGTCAGGATAGGTAATGCTCGGGGTATGAAGAGTAAAGTAAGTGGCTAATCACAACTGGCCACTGTAATTAGGGACTTACTATACTTGACATAAACTGAGTTGTTCCTTGAATGACCATGTTAGTGTTTGAATCTTTCAGTGTGTTTAGAGAAAGGCCGGTGGTAGATCTTCGAAAGCTTCTCGTGGTGGAGGTGGTGGTGGATGTGGTGCTGAACCACGGGTCACAAGAGGAAGGCCTAGGGTCGAAGAGGTGGCTCACGAAGAACCCGAGACCCCACATCCGGAGGGCGGTGATGAGAGTGCTAATCTGAGGGCCTCGATGAGAGAGGTGGTCGTGGAGGAAGTGCATCAGGTTATACAGACAATCCTACCGTCTGTGGGACCAAAGTGATTAAGGCTATAAAGGAAGGAGAGAGGAAAGAGAGGAACAGGTCCTCGGGAGGACGCGAGCAACCGGAGCCTGAAACGGTTCTCTCTGATGATGAAGAAGAGGAGGAAGAAGAGTCTGCGCCGGAGGCGGCACGAGGCTGTAATTATGGGGCGTTTCAACGATGCAAGCCCCCTACTTTTGATGGCAATGGCACTGCTACTGCTGCTCACCGATGGGTGAGGGAAATGGAAGCTGTTTTAAATATCAGCGAGTGCCGAGAAGATCAAAAAGTAAAATTTGCTACTCACTCTTTCGTGGACTCAGCTTTGTGCTGGTGGGACAACATAGTCCAAGTTGAGGGCAGTCGGGCTATTGGAAGGATGAGATGGTCAGAGTTGAAAAGACTGGTGATTGAGGAGTTCTGCCTCACCGTAAGATGGATAAAGTTGAAAGAGAGATACTGCAGTTGGAGGCGGGAACAATGACGCATCAGCAGTACACTATCAAATTCAACGAAATGGCACGGTTGGTGCCGGATCAGGTGACACCTCTCTCACGAAAGATCAAAAGGTATATTCATGGCTTGCCAGCGGACATCCGTAGGCACATGATCGCTGCCCGACCGAGCACGTTTAGGTCGGCAGTTGATTTGGCGGGAAGATTATACGATGAAAGATCAGTGGTGGTGACAAAAGTTAGCAAGAAAGGAGAGGGTGATCGGGATTGGAACGGGAAGCGATTGGGACGTGGCGGAGCCGCTCCAAGTAACAAAGGTGCACGGGTGGATGACCAGCGTGTGGTCATACCTGATGCGGGGTCGGAAAGGTGTGACAAGTGTGGACACAAGCACCCCGGGGAATGTAGATTGGGGACCAATTTCTGTTTCCGTTGTGGAAAACCGGACATGTGGCGAAGAACTGCGGTATGGGGAGGTGTTATTCTTGTGGTGAGGAAGGCCACATGAGCAGGGATTGCAAGAAGCCGAGGGCGGAAGGTTCGGGAGTGAAGAAGATCGGAGGAAGCTAGGACGGACCCTGATGTTGTGTCAAGTATGTTTCTAGTAAATAAATCCTTAGCCTTTGTGTTATTCAATGCTAGCGCTAGTAAAAGTTTTATTCTTGTTGCTTTCTGTGCTAAATTGCATGTTAGTGGTAAGAATATAGATACGCCCTTCGATGTAGTCCTAGGAGTGGATTGTTTGGCAGACTACGGGGCGAAATTGTGTGTCGCAGGAAAATGATACGGTTGACAGCGCCTGACGGGGTCATGGTGACGGTTTAAGGTGATCGAGGCTACGACTGAGAAGCTCGAAAGGATCAAAGCCTTGATGAAGGTAGCCAAAGATAGACAAGAAGTCGCGTGTGAATAAACGACGTAGACCGATTGAACTCCAGGTGGGAGACTGGAGAAGAGATGAGATAATATTGCCGCGATGGTTTAAGGAATAACAGGTTTCGGGGATGAAACCTATATAAGGGGGGTGGACTTGTAACACCCGGAAATTTTCTTTGAAGCCGACGAAAAAAGAAAAGAAATAAAGTCCAAAGTCGAGGGACCAAACTTGCCAAAACGGGAAGAAACTTCGATGAGTGGGAGTATAAAAGGGGGAGGGTAGCCCACGCCCTCCCCATCCTTGCAAAATCAGCCAAAGAAGAGAAGAGAAGGAGAAAAGAGGAGAAAAGCTTGGTTCGGGTGGATTCGAGCGTGGAAATCGAAGTGTAGCGGGTCAAATCGAAGCTCTACTCGACAAGACCGTTTGTGTGAGTTTTAGGACCCCTCTTTTACATGGTTTCAACTGATTTTGGGGCTAGAACACATCTAAAACCCGTTTTTGAAAAAGTTGGGTGTTGACCCATTTTTATGCATATGTGTATGTGTTTGATGCGTTTGGGGTTGGATTTCGGGCTTGTATATGCTTGAATGATGTTGTGGTAGGTGTTTCTAAGGTTTAGAATTGTTGATTTGGGCTAAAATCGAGTTTGGAAGAGCTTGGAGGCTGAAAGGGGTAGTTTGCGTTCGGCTGAAACTGCATTCTGCATCAGCTAGGGCTATGCGACCGACTAGAGTGCGATTGGAGGCCATACGGCCGATTGGCGTAGGACTGAAGTCCATGCGCACGATTGCCATGTGACTGAGTTCCATACGCATGAAGTTATGCGACTGAAGTTCATGTGCCTGGAAGGTATGCGATTGAAGGGTATGCGACTGAGGTTCATTCGCACGAAGGTTATGCGACTGAGGTCCATGCGCCTAGAGGCCATGCGACTGAGGTTCATTCGCACGAAGAGTATGCGACTGAAGCCCAAGCGCCTGAAGTCATGCGACTAAAGGCCATACGCATGAAAGCTATGCGACTGAGAGTCCTTACGCATAGATGTCCATTCGCCCATAGGTCCATTCGCATAGGGTCCATTCGTATGATGTCCATTCGCCTAAGTGTTCAGTCGCCTGGGAGACCATGCGACTGAAGGGTGTCCATACGCCCGAGTAGGGCTCATACGACCGAAAGAACAACGGTTTATCTTATGACTTTCGAGGGAGAGTGCAGTTGAGGGTTTTGACTAGGGAGGTTCCCGAAAGTTCATGTAAGTTGACTTTGAGGTCATAGATGATATGATGGGCATGTGCGTGATGATAATGATGTGATGTATGATTGATGCGTGTGTATGATGGTACGTATGTATGATGATGCCCTGTATGGTGATGTGTGTATGTTTATGTTTATATTCATGTTATGTATATGTATCTTTCCGTGTCTTTACGTCAAACGTTAATGAATGTAATGAAAGTATTATGTAACGTAAAGTGAAAGATAATGAAAAGAGGAATATGATGAATGAATGCATCATTAATGAACGAATGAAAACGTGAAAGGCTTGCAAGCGAAGTGTACCGAAGTACACGGCTCTAAAATGCCTTAAGCTCAACCGCGTGTGGTTCAGCTAATCCTTAAGGGTGCACGTAGGGGTTCCAGTCTTTGTGACTGACTATCGGTGCGGTACATGGTGTATAGTTGTTACCCACGCTATGCATAATGTTGGGGGTGTAGTATGTATCGGTTACCCGAGTTATGCTTATCGTTGGGGGTGAAGTATGTCATAGTTACCCATAATGTTGGGGGTGTAGTAGGTAATAGTTACCCGCGCTATGCATAATGTTGGGGGTGTAGTATGTATCGGTTATCCGAGTTATGCATATCGTTGGGGGTGTAGTATGTCATAGTTACCCATAATGTTGGGGGTGTAGTAGGTAATAGTTACCCGCGCTATGCATAATTGTTGATACATATGTACCTAGATCATGATATGAATGTAATAGATCTTGTTTGTCTTAAACTGATGTAATGTTTGGAATATTAATGAAATGAGATTGGTTGCTTGTGATTTATAATGTCTAATATTTCATTAATGAGTTGATGTTGAATTGGTTAAATAGGTTTGTGATTGTTTGAATTGATACACATAATGTTAAATTAATTAATACATTCAAACTTAACAAAATGAAGTTCTCATGCGAATGGCCCATACGAATGGACCATACGCATGAATAACTCCATACGAATGACTCAGTCGCACGACTGAACCAGGAGACTGGATCAGTCGTATGATTGTAACATGAGATTGGCTCAGTCGTACGACTGAACACTCAGTCGTGCGGATGGATCAACCGCATGGTTCAATTGCACGACTGAACCATACTAATGGTTCAGTCGCCCGAATGAACAACACTTACCTATAAATACAACCCAATTCGTGGAAAAACGTAAGCATTCATTCTATTTCGATTCCAGACGTACCCTAGCCGTCCAGAAGCCTCCAAGTTCATACTCCAAGTTCATAGAACGCTGTAGATCGATTCCTAATCGATTCTTAACGTTTGATTCAATACTTTATTGATTCTACGTGCGTTCTCACTGATTGGATCGCCAATCAAATAGGATTCCGCACTGTTTGGTTTGGTTTACACGTTAATCAGTTGGTATTTCGTTCAAATACCAGGTCCTAACAATAATGTTGGGGGTGTAGTATGTATCGGTTACCCGAGTTATGCATATAGTTAAGGGTGTAGTATGTCATTGTTACCCATAATGTTGGGGGTGTAGTATACGATGGTTACCCGAGTTACGCATAACGTCGGGGGTGTAGTATGCAGTGGTTATTAGCGGTTACCCGAATTACCCATAATGTTGGGGGTGAAGAATACAGTTGGGATCTTTGTCGCTTACCCCGGTGCTGGTGCCATGCTATGTGTAGTGTGGAAGTTATTTATGAACTTCAGCCCAGTAGCCATATGGTTTGGGGCATAGCTGTTGACACTGATCCAGAACGTGATGAAATAACATATGTAATGATCCTGAACTCTACCTTAGGTACTGTGACCATGAGGTTCTGTGCACCGTTATAGAAGGTCTATGATAGGCCAAGGTCCAGTACTATGAATAGAATGGTACAGTTTATGGTTTGATGGAAAGAAAAGATGTAATAATAAGCGAACGAATGAAAGGTAAGAACGTATGAACGAACTAAAGTTAAAGTATGAATGAATGATGAAGATAATAATGATATTATCTATGTGTACGTATGATGTGTGATCGCATGAAAGTATAGAATGGTTTTAACGAAGAAATGTATGTTTTATTATAAAACTAGAACTCACTTAGCAACGCTGACTTTTTATGTGTTTCCAGTTGGCAGGTAATGTTGCTGAGGATGGCACGGGGCGGCTACTCAGCTCTTTTGGATGACATCTATATTTATAATGCTTTTGTAATGAAATGGGACATGTATTTTGTAATTGGAAAACGGTGTATTAAATTGCAAAAGTCTTTATTATTAAATGAAATGTTGTTTTTAATGTTTCCGCTGCAACGCTTTTATGTAAGGTCATGAAAATATATGTTTTATGTGCGATGAGGATCCAAATGTAAGCGTCCCGGGAACGGGGCCTTACACATAATCATGACTGAATAAGTAGTAGTCTCTAATATAGCTAACTCGGGATGAGAAGCATTGACTATTAACTGGATGAACAAGAGATACATAATGAA
>CM046041.1:55008691-55056191 GCA_025215565.1 Flaveria ramosissima | reverse complement strand
CATACTTGTCTTGCTTAAATCCGATCTAATTTGTGTTATATTCCGCTGCAAATTCTAATCTAATTGATCAAACTAGATCCGATCCTATCAAATGGTATTAGAGCTGGTTAATCATTGATTGATTTAACAATTGATCATTGAAACTGCTCTTTTGATATCTAAGTTTGATCGAATTAGCAAATTTGAAAGAATTGGTTATAGAGTTTGATTTTCTGTTGCTTCCGGTCAATTAATTTGAGATTCAAATTGTGTTGTTGAGTTTTTGAGCTAGACTTATTAAAATCTCATTGAATTTGTTTGAATTGGTGAAAATGACTACATCAATCAATGATCCACACAATACTGGCTCCTCAACAAAGCCTCCGATGCTTGTTAGGAGTGAGTATAACATATGGCAACGCTGAATGCTCCATCACCTGTCTGTTAACAGTTCAGGTTGTTGGAAGTCAGTGGTTCTTGGACCATATAAGCCTATGGTGAGTAATCCGGAAACCAATGAGATGGTTCCGAAGAAGAAGGAGCAATATTCTGATGAGGATCTAAAACTGTTTGAAATTGATGCTAAAGCCCATGGAATTCTGGCCATGGCACTGCCTAATGAAATCTACTCTGGACTTATGCATCATGAAACTGCTCATGATCTCTAGGTTGCTCTGAAAGAACAATTTGGAGGAACTGATGAGGTCTTAGCAAACAATAGAGAGATCCTTGCCAAGCAATATGAGACATTCTCTCATAGAAAGGGTGAGTCACTGACTCAACAGTTTGAGCGATTTTCCTGTTTGATATCTGAGCTAAAAATGGTTCAACATGAATATACAAACAGTCAGATGAACAACAGATTTCTCAGATCCGTGCCTGAGAGATGGGACACATATACCATTGTCCTACGCTCCAGTGCAAATCTGGACACTCTATCTCTTACCGAACTTCATGGGAAACTCTTAACATTTGAAAGAGAGATAGAACAGAAAAGAAAACTGGCTTCATCTGGAAAGCTCACTGGTGACTTTGTACCAGGAAACACTACTCTGGTTGGTTATGAGTCAGAATATGCTACATCAGAAAGTTCTTATGATGAGCATATAGATTTCTCTTCAAACAGTGGAGATCATGCTTTTGTTGGTGTTGATGGTAATTCAGGGTTTAGTGTTGATAATTTGTGCTTTTTGATAGATGATTTGAAAGGAATTGCTGATGATGATCTGGAAGAGATGGATATTTTGAGCCAAATGGCATTAATCAATATCAGATCTCAAAAGTTTTATAAAAGGACAGGTAGAAAATTCCCTGGTCTCTCTGGAAAAACCAAAGTTGGTTTTGATAAGAGCAAGTTGAGATGTCACAAGTGCCATAGACTTGGACATTTTGCAAGAGATTGTAGATCATCTGGATCTAACTCATCTGCACCCTTTGTGACTTTTCCAAGAAATAGCACACAAACCAAAGGGCAAGATTCTACCAGTTCTGATCATCATTCACAAATTCAATCATCTCCTGCATTTTTTGTTCCTCAAGGTCCAATGCCATATCCTTATCCATGTTTTTACATGCCTCAGTCTAGTCAGGTTCCTGTACCCATGGCTCAACAACCACATGCTCTACCTGATCCTCAACCATCTCAACCAAATCAACAATCTCAATCTCAATCACATCAAAGCTTTTTCACCCCTGAGGTTGTTGACTGGAGCAGCTTACCAGATGAAATTTCTGGTTATTCTGAACAATTGTTTACTGGTGCTGGTCAACATGGTGGTGATAATCCTTTTGGAAATCTTGCTCTTATGGCCCTGGAGTCTACTGATGGAAATACTTCATCATCACAGGTACCACAGGTATCTTCTGAGGCTAAGGCCAAGTTGTGTTCTGAGTCATGCATAGCTGCTTTTGTTTCAATTAGGGAAGCAAATGTAGCCTTAATTTGTTGGAGCATATATTGTCATATATAGTGTGTCCGTCGCTTGTCGAATAGTCTAGGCTTAATGTAATACACCTGATATGTTGTAAACACATGAAACTGGGTCATTCGTAGGAGCATATGCGAATGAGACTCAGTCGTGCGACTGAGCCTTGCTAATGGGCCAGTCGTGCGACTGAGAGATGCGATTGGGTCATTCGTAAGACTGAACCATAAGTATGGTCCAGTCGTACGATTGAACCATACGCATGGTCCAGTCGTACGATTGAACCATACGCATGGTCCAATCGTATGAATGGGCCCAGTCGAATCTAATATGGGCCGAAGCCTATATATACCAGTTTCAATGTGTAGAGAGATTAAGGGTTTGGGGAGGGAGTCTACCCGGGGCCTAGGGCTGCCGGATGAGAGGGGAGGTCATGCTCGATCTCCCCTTGCCAAGAGTCTTGTATCTTATGTTGTAACGAGCTTGTAATCGTTAGGTTTTATCAATGAAACCAATTTTTGATAGTTCGTGTTATTGATTTGACTTTTGGTTTTGGTTGTTTATCCTTCCCTCAAGAACATGCTCGGATGTTTACCGATCCAGTGACTTCACAATTGGTATCAGAGCCAGGTTACTGCTGGAATGATCTAACAATCATTCTAGCAACCCGAGCTCTTGATTTCTGGATCAAATTTCAAATCTTGACGTTAAACCCACTTCGTGTTCTTCGTGTTTTGCTCAGATTTGGTAACGTGTGTTGGTTTTATGTTAAAATCGAACTTGAAACCACGTTCCTATCACCCTTGCGAATCTGATGATGCCTATCTTGTTTCTGTTCATGTAAAATTCGTCAGATTAGGGTTTTGGGCAGCCCTGGCGGCTGCAGATCTGAAAATCTGCGTGCAGATGCGCTCATGCGACTGGGCCATGCGAATGGACCATTCGTACGACTGGACCATGCTAATGGACCATTCGTGCGACTGGACCATGCTAATGGACCAGTCGTGCGACTGGACCAGTCGTATGTTCAGTCGTGCGACTGGACCAATCGTATGTTCAATCGCACGAATGGACCATCCGCATTGACTCATCCGCATTTGTTCCAGACTAAAAAAAAAAGTCTGGAACAGCTTCTTGCGCAGATTTGAGGATGAGCAAAGAATATTCACCCTAAGGTTCTTTTGTCAAATGAGTTCGATATATACCCCATTATTCGTTGGACTTCCAGAATAGGTGAATGAATGTGGAACACGAAAGAGAGAAAAGAAGATGTCAGCAGTTGGTGCTGATTTTGTGGGGTAGTCAGGAGCATCTGACTACTTATGGGCCAATCAAGTTATATCTATCCACACAGAGAGGATTCTCATTCTTAGGGGGAATCCATGTATAGAGAGATTGAAGACGCAATCAGAAAGTGATGATGTGAGCCGGTTTCCGATGAAGAATCTACATGCATGCTGATTTGTTTGATATTGTCAGCTGTGGATTGGAACCTTCAACCTTTTGCCCAATACACCGTATGAAGACGCCAAGAGAGCACAACTTTTATATATTGGGATATGCTGAATGTGAGGGGGAATTTCTGAAGGTGTTAATGTTAATCAGCTTAGCCTGTGTGAAGATTGAATCAATGGAAAACTGTTCATGTCATCATCTGGAAAAATCAGTCATATGGGGAATCTTGATGCTGTGATGGTGTTCTACAAAGTAAACGAAAGCTATTGTGCCTAAATTCATTTTCAAGGATATTGTAGCAACCTAACGGATCGGCAACGTTGGCTAATATGGTTTTCGTTTGATTCTATTGACAACCAGAGCAAAGATAGACTGAAGATTGTAAGAGGTGTTATATACTATTCGCAAGCAACGTCCAAGGGGGAATTTGTTGGAGCATATATTATCATATATAGTGTGTCCGTCGCTTGTCGAATAGTCTAGGCTTAATGTAATACACCTGATATGTTGTAAACACATGAAACTGGGTCATTCGTAGGAGCATATGCGAATGAGACTCAGTCGTGCGACTGAGCCTTGCTAATGGGCCAGTCGTGCGACTGAGAGATGCGATTGGGTCATTCGTAAGACTGAACCATAAGTATGGTCCAGTCGTACGACTGAACCATACGCATGGTCCAGTCGTACGATTGAACCATACGCATGATCCAATCGCATGAATGGGCCCAGTCGCATCTAATATGGGCCGAAGCCTATATATACCAGTTTCAATGTGTAGAGAGATTAAGGGTTTGGGGAGGGAGTCTACCCGGGGCCTAGGGCTGCCGGATGAGAGGGGAGGTCATGCTCGATCTCCCCTTGCCAAGAGTCTTGTATCTTATGTTGTAACGAGCTTGTAATCGTTAGGTTTTATCAATGAAACCAATTTTTGATAGTTCGTGTTATTGATTTGACTTTTGGTTTTGGTTGTTTATCCTTCCGTCAAGAACATGCTCGGATGTTTACCGATCCAGTGACTTCACATAATTAATCAAAATCTTGACCTAGAGAAAGTGATTTCCAAAAGAAAAGCTGAGTTTGAGTCTGTTTTAAAAGAAAAAGATGAGGAGATTTACAAATTAAAATGCCAAATCACTTATGCAAAAGCGAAGGTAGAGGTCATTTTGGAGAATCATAAGAATCTCAAAGAAACTCTTGCAGCTACTCAAGTTGATTGTGAACGTTGGGTAACATCATGCAAGGGGTTTGAAATGCTTCTCAGTAAGCAAACAGCTTCAAATGTGAAGTTTGGGATTGGGTATAATCATACTATACCTCCTACAGATTTTACTCCCAAGCTAGAAGTAAAATCTGAAGGTGAATGTAATTCCCAAACCACATCATCATGTGTCTCATCCTCAAGTGATAATTCAAAATCAGAGGATGAAGTCAGTGTTATTACCTCAGCTAATCAAATTGCTGATGATCTCACTGCTTCTAAACACATGATCAAAGAGAAACTGAGCCATTCAGGTGTTGTCCCACAAAGTACTCAAAGTACTGAAGGGCAAAACACAACACCTGAAGTGCATTTCAAACCAATTGAAATCAAGCATAATTTGACAACTGCTAAAAAGTTTATCAGGAAATCCAAAAGTACTGATAGAAAACTTCTGAAGAACAAATCTTCAGTTGTTACAAATCCTTCAGTACTTACCATAAGTACTGAAAGGAAGAAAGTACTGAAGAACAAATCTTCAGTAGTTTCATCATCTTCAGCAGTTGATCAACAAAAGATGAAGAAAAAGCCATGTGAAATATGTGGTCTGTTTAATCATCTCACTGATGAATGTTGGTATAACAAGGGTTTAAAATTCAACAAAGAGAAAATCATTAAAAAGAAAATGAATAAAATGAAAGATGAATTTCAAACCAAGTTTGTACCACAAACATCTCAATTTGATAACCCAAAGTTTTTCCAAAAAGCTAAAAAGATGGAAGGGGTTTATCACAAAACAGCTGAAAATATTCATCATGGAATATCAAAAACCCAGACTAAGTCTTTGTCTTTCAAAAGGGAGGATTTGGTGAATCACAAGAACAAATCAACAACAAGTACTGATGTGTCAACTGAGCTGAAGGCTTTGACAACCAATCAGACACAACTTGTTATGATGGTTCAACATCTGTTGGGGAGAGTTAACCAATTAGATGTATATGTGATTAAACCCCTGAAAAGGAAAACTAAGCCAAAATCAAAGGAATCCTTTTCAGCACCATCTCCACCTTCAAAGGCTGTCAATCATGAAAAATCAGTTAGTTAAAAATCTGTTGATGAAAACTGCAGGATTGGGTTTTGTCACTTAACACTTGTAATTCACTCAAACTCACTTATAATATCACTCAAACAAGATGAAGCAATGCCTTTAACAAGAGTTGATAATAATATAATAAGTAATCAAAGGAACAAGCAGGAGTATTTTCAAGGTACTTGTATATATTACTTCTCAACTCAAGATTACAAGACACTTACAAGCATACTACAAGAGTTACAATGAGAAACTATATATACTAGATCCTACAGCCGGTTATACTTGATACCAGCCGGAAACCTACGACTAAAGCATATACTACAATGCTATAGTTAAGGTATCTTAGATAAAGTATTATCTAAGATATGGTAGTCATGACATGTCCATGACTTACCTTTTGTCACCAACTAAAGATGGCAACTGTACTTAACATAAAAGGTAAACAGTAGATTAAATTATGGTCAACTACATGGCTTTTGAGAAAACGCCATGCAGTATATCAGAGATTTGCAGCGGACTGTCAGACAGACCATACTTATGTCTACTGGATAATAGAAGTGTCTTCCGAAGGTTAACTGGCTTCGGAAGAACAAGTTCTTCCGAAGCCACTTATACTTCGGAAGATGCTTCTATGCTTCCGAGGCTTTAAGGACTTCTTTATATTTCGGAAGTTGACTTCAGAACTTTGTCTTCAAGTCTTGATTCTTCGGAAGTAACTTCTTTACCTTCAGAAGTTGGAGTTTTCCTTCGGAAGTGTATTTTACACTTAGACTTCGGAAGAGCTCCTTCTTCCTTCGGAAGTCCCGCACTTGGCTTCGGAAGTCCTTTGTATGTTGTACTCAAAATCTTCTAAGTGATATGGTTTTGGTTGCAACAGCCTCTCTAGATCAAACAAACTCCCCCTAGGCTGATGCTACCAAAACTTCACTTATTTCTACTTCTCAAAGTTTTGAGCACCAGGGACAAAAGATATTTGTCTGTCTCTTTGTTCTTCCCAGAAGTGGTGCTGAGAAGCTTGTACAAGTCATTCGTGGATAGGAGATCCAGTCTATCACTTTGAATGACATGTACCCTTTGTTGTGACCCCCTGAAGAGAGTTAGTTGACGAGAGTTGTAGTCATACTCCCATCTAACTATGGACTCAAGGTTCAGGACCTTCAACCATTTGAAGAAAGGCTTTGCCTTTGGTTGCTGATCCTTTCCTTTCCTCCTCCTCTCTCAGTTTTGACTTCTCTTCGACCTTGCTTCTTGCAGTGAGCTCGGCCATGTGAAGGCTGCCTAAATGATTTCTGATGTGAGCAGCTACATCGGAGTTTGAGGGGTTGGAGAATGGTTTCTCTGCTAACTCAGCAATATCAAATCTGTTTAAGTGTAGCAGAGATGAGGCATTCAGCCTGTTAATCTCACCATTCTCTCTCTCAACAACAAAGTTGTGAGAAGAGTCTTCGAACTTCCACTGGACTATCTTCTTTCTGGGTACAAGAGGTTGTCTTGGTACCCTATCTCCTTTCTTTGTGTCCAGCAGAGTCACCAGCCTTCTCCTCAGCTTCTTTTCTTCCTCATTCAATGTATCTGAATTGAGGCTAAGGAGTCTTGTGGCTTGGTCCAAAGTTCCTCTGGGAAGATCAAGAAACTCATCTCTTGTGAGGGAACTTGAGGATCCATCAACATAAGTCAGGTTGACTGTATCCTCCTCACAGGAGATGTCGCTCAGAGTAGTGTAGTTGATGAGCTTAGTTTTGATTGCCTTGAATTCCTCCATTGAGAGATGTTTGGAAGGCTGAGGGGATGGTTTGATTGGTTGTTGGGTAGGTTTAGGAGTTTGGGTTCTGGGTAAGGTTTTAGGTTGGATGATGGGTAGTTTAGGTGGTTGAGGTGAGGGAATTGGTAGTTGTGATGGTGTAGGTTCAGGGGTGAAGGGTTCAGGTTCAGTTTTGATTGGGAAGGGAAAGGGTATTGGTTCAGGTTGAGGTTGGGTTTGGATTTTGGGCTGAGAGGTGGCTTTGGAGGTCATCCCCTGTCCCCTTCTATACATCTCCTTTCTTCTCCCCGCACGAATGTCAGCCTTGATGTCACTGACATGTCGTTGGAGAGTCCTTTCAGACATTGGACCCACTTGCCTGCCAGAGAAGCCATGAGCTTTAAGATAGTTCTTTATCCTAGCTTTCTCACCTATCTTCTTGGCGGCAGACAGTCCAGCCTCTTCTTCTCTCTTCTTCTTCTCTACCAGCTTCTCCCTTGCAGCTCTCTTTCTCTCCTTCTCCATTTGATCTTGCTCTTTGTTGAAGAGCCATAAGATCGTGTCACTGTTATGTGGAGATAACTCCTCTTGAGAGAATCCTCTGGAGAGTAGGAAAGTGATCCTTTCTCTCCTGAGCTGCAGATCAGCTTCTCTTTCTTTTCTCAGCCTTTCTTCTTCCAATGCCAACCTTGCAGCTTCTTCTTTTTGCTGTCTTTGCAGCAAGGTTGCCTTTTCAAGCTCTATCAGCTCCTCTAATGGTAGCAGGAGTACATCTTCTGAAGCAGCCCCTAGACTGACAAGTCTATCAATTACCTCCACTCTTCTTCTATTGTTGATTGCCTCTTGGTTGGCTGCAGCTGCTTTTGTACTTGCAGCTAACAGTTTCCCAGTTGGCAATCTTCCTTTCCTTTTAAGCTTCTCCAACCTTTCTTCTTCCTGAAGCTCTTCCGAAGTCATCTTCCTCTTGCCTTTTATGTCTTCGGAAGTGCTAGACTTTGGTGGTTCTTGGATAGAAGATCCAGGTTGGGTGGTGGAGGTAGGAGCTGAGGTCAGTGCAGATGTAATAGCTAGTGGTTGGCTGAGAAAGTCCTCCCTATTAACCTCAGATGCAAGTTCCAGAATTGCATCTGTGACTATTAGATCATCGGAAAGAGAAAATAGTCCTTCCGCAGCAGCAATCTCAGCTTCGGAAGTTTGTGTTGGTTCTTCCGAGGCTTCAAATTGTGCTTCAGAAGCCTGTGAAAACACACCTTCTGTCCCAACTGTTTCAGTTGCTGGGCCATCAGTCCTAGTTTCCCCTTTGAAATCAATCTCCGGTTCCACTTGGGCCTTAGGTTGACCAACTTCCTCAACCGTGGTAGGAGGTGCATTCAACCTCTGAAGCTCTTGAGCTCCAAAGTAAATCACAGACATATCCGGACTGGGTTGATCAATTAGGGACTCTAAAAGGAACTTGTTGAAGATCCTATTTAGATCCTGAAGCATCCTTTGATCCACTTGAAAAACAACTGGAGGAGGCTCAGGGAAGATGGCAGCTTGTTGTCTTGAGCTCAAAGAAGTGAAAGCTTGACTGATGGTATCCTGTCTTTGGCTTTGTTCCCCAACATTCTCCCCCTTTTTGGTAGCATCATCTTGAGAGGTAGATGAGCTAGAGGAAGAGGTCAAGGAGACTTGAACTGGTACATGCCTAACAGATCTCTCAATCTGTTTCTCAGCTAGTTTGGCCTTGAGACTTTCAATCTCAAGTTGCTGAGTGGCAGACCTATCCTCTAAAGTCTTAACCTTTGATTCAAGGTTTGAGACTTTAGAAAGTAGGTCTCTTATGGTGAGTTGCATTCTTCCCTCATCTTCTTTTGAAGAATCACGGGGAGATGAGGTAACATACCTAGTATGTTCATCCTCACCACCAGATGTGGTTTCTTGGCACCCTGGTTTCCCTTGCACAATGATGTCTCTTTCAGAGGCATCATAGGGCATGGTTGCCGTAGATTCAGTCTAACTATCGTTACCACTGTCCTGAGGATCCATTGAGGCTCCTTCAGTAGTGGCAGCTGAATCTACATGAGTCCCCTCCACATCAGTGGGACTCACCTCAGTAGGGCTTTGCTGGTGTGGGCTAGAGACAAGAGGTTTCTCTAGGCTCTGTTGATCCTTAATAGGGTGTAGTGGATCAACTTCATCGCCTTTGAGAGACATGGTCTCTTCACCAGCTCCGGTCAATAGGTCAGTAAAAGAAAAGGAATGAAGACCTAAGGACCCGGGACTTTGATCAATGTCAAAAGGCATTGAGCTGTCCCTTGGTGGCTGCTCAGGGGAGTATAGAGACTCACCCTGAGGGCTATCAGCTGGGGTTTTGGGCTCATGGGTCTGAGACTGAGGAGACTCAAGACCCATATTGAGGTCAATAGTGAAGGATTGGTGGACCTCTGGCTGAGTGGGAGCCCCTTGTTCCACTCTAGCCTTTTTGGTTTGAAGAGGAGGGGCTTGTTCAATCAGAGTAGATTGAACAAGGGTTCGTTTGGTACGTCTCTGGTAGGTGACAGTGATTGGAGGAGAAGGTAGATTTGGAATAGTGAGGGTAGTTGCTGGTGTGGGTTCATCACCTGTGGGGTTAACAGGGATGTCACCAGGAGCCATTGGCTCAATCATACCTGGAAGTAGTGCGGTATCCCTTCCAGTGTAGTTGGTAGACACTCTCTTCAAGACTTTGAAGATGGTCGGCCTCATTTGGGAGCAGACAGAGCAGCTGCATAGACAAGCTTACCCTGATCTAGCTCACAGTTATTATGTGCTGGAGAAATCTGGGATACATAAAGAATGTGTCCCTTTGCAGATTTCCCATAAGGTTAGTCAGCACAAACCTTGAGTAGTTGAAGCGCGGGCCTTGTACCAACCCATGAACTAAGCACCCGAGTTCATAGGGAATTTGATCCCATCCCCCGGATTTGTTAGATAGACAGTGAAGAACCACATGTAGCAGGAACTTCCACTTGTAGGAGAAGTTGAATTTGTAGACTGTAGACCTGCTTACATCTCCACCGTATCCCATTTGGAGATAAGAGTTATCTAACTCAGATTTGGGGAATTCGTCGGTGCGCCTTCATCATGGAGCTCAAGATGCTCCCTGATGATTTGTTCAGTGATGACCAACTCTTGGCCACAAACACTTGACCTGATAGCACGAACCCCGTTTAGGGTTTCAATCCGACCATTTGCCCAAAATTCGGACATTTGGTTGGAGTAAATGGTAGGGTTTACGGTCAATGCTGTGTAGTATGAAGATTGGGCTAAGAAAGAGATGATATCAGAGAAGTCAGCATCCCTTGAAGAGTCAAGGAGTGCGACTGGTTGTGCTGAGGGTTTAGAGCCATTTGTGAAAGATAGCAGAGGAAAAGTTCTGAGAGAGGTAAATTGAGAAGAGAAAGCTTTTAGGGCAGTGAATTTGGTAAAAAGAGTGTAAGTGATTAACCGGAAGTATTTAAATGGGTGAAATGGCGGTTTAAAGGGTGGTTTGGATAAGATGATGTGAGGGTTCAGAGGATGATATGACAGGGGGTGGTAAGGTTAAGCATTTAAATAATCCGACATCATTAACAAAATTTACTTTTTACAGAGTGGGGCCCAAAAGATTTCCGTTACACAGTAAAATCTTTCTTCCGAGTATAAGGTATTTCCGAAGGTAAAGTTCTTCGAAGGTAAATGTTCTTCCGAAGGTAAATAACTTACTTCCGAAGTAATGTTGCTTTCAAGTGGAAAGTATTAAGTGCTTCGGAAGTAGATCTGAGATAAAGTCAATCGCTTCTTCCGAGACTTAGTACACTTCCGAGAAGAAAATTATCCTATGAGAAATTTGCTTCGGGAAGTTATGCTAGATATCTTCCGAAGGCAAGTTTCTCTTCGGAAGAACTTATACTTAGTTAAATAAGAAAGAATCTTTTGTAACAGGGCTTAGATTGTATGACATAAGACTTTACACATTAAAAAGGTTTTCAATTGAGATTAACTAGTCAATGTTTATCATCCCGTAGCTGTAATGAGATATTTAAATCTTTGTTCATCAAATGCTTTTGTGAACAAATCAGCATATGTTCATTTGAGTCAACTTTGATTAGTTTATAAGATTTTTCTCATGAATATCTCTAATGAAATGATACCTGATATCAATGTGTGTCTTTGAGTGCTTCACTGGATTTTCAGTGATGGATATAGCACTGTTGTTGTCAATGTGGAAAGGAGTTCTCATGAAGTTGAATCCATAGTCAATCATCTGTTTTGAATCCACAGCAGCTGAGCACAGCAACTTGCAGCAGCAATGTATTCAGCTTCAGCAGTTGATGTAGAGAGACACAGGATTGCTTTTTGCATTGCCATGAGATGATCCTTCCACCAAGAAATTGACATCCACTGATGTTGATTTCTGTTGATGTTACAGCCACCATAATCACTATCAGAGCAACCATAGAGATTAAAATCACTATTTCTTGGATACCAGAGACCTAACTTAGGTGCTCCTTTGAGGTATCTGAGGATTCTCTTGACAACAATTAGGTGGGACACCTTTGGAGCAGCCTGATATCTTGCACAAATGCAGGTTGCAAACATGATATCAGGTCTACTTGCTGTGAGATACATCAGAGAACCAATGATTGCTCTATACTGATGTTGATCAGTATCCTCCCCTCAGAATCAGGCATAAATCATGGTTTCTGGGTATGGGTGTCTTTGCTGCTTTACAATCCTTCATATCAAATCTCTCTAAGATATCATTGACATACTTAGATTGATTGATGAAAAACCCTTCCTTCAGTTGCTTTACCTGAATTCCAAGGAGGAAAAAGTCCATTTTCCCATAAAACTCATTTCGAACTTCTTCTTCATAATGCTCTCAAAGTCTTTGCACATTTGGTCATTTGAGGAACCAAATATGATGTCATTGACATAGACTTGAACTAGCAAAATGTCTTTCCCAGACTTCTGATGAAGAGAGTCTTGTCAATGGTTCCTCTAGTATAACCATTCTTCAGAAGAAATTGAGACAATGTCTCATACCACAGCCTAGGTGCCTGGTGCAGCCCATATAGAGCTTTATCCAATTGCACACATAGTTTGGGTGCTGTGGGTCTTCAAATCCTGGAGGCTGGCATACGTAGACTTCCCTATCTATATCCCATATAGAAAGGCACACTTGACATCAAGCTGGTAGACAGTGAAATTCTTGGATGCAGCATAAGCAAGGAAGATCCTAACTGCCTCAAGTCTAGCAACAGGTGCAAAGACATCAGTATAATCAATTCCTTCCTCTTGAGTGTATCCTTGAACCACCAGTCTTGCCTTGTTCTTGATAATCAAGCCTCTGTCATCTCTTTTGTTTCTGAATACCCACTTGGTGCCTATAGGTACTTGACCAGATGGTAGCGGACACAGGTTCCAAACCTTTGTCTTTTGAATTGAAGCAGCTCCTCTTGCATTGATTCAACCCAGCTACTATCTTCAAGGCATCTTCCACCTTCTTGGGTTCATTTGGGATAAGAAGCATGAGTACAAACAGACATTCCCATTGTGAGTTTGTCCCCTTGTTCTCACACCCTCATAGACTTCCCCTATGATGTTTTCAGCTGGATGAGTATTGTGAATTCTGAGTCTTGGAATCACCTCCAGTTGCAAAGATAGGTCCAAGTTGGACATATTTTGCTCTGGAGCTTGAATACTTGGTCCAGCTGCTGTTTCAATCTCATTCAATGAGGACTGATTGAATGAAAGAGAAACATCATCATTTCTTTGCTGTGAAGCATCATTAACAGTTGCCTGTTCCTTCAAAATGCTGCTTCCATCAGCTTGGTGTTGTGTAGGATCACCTGAGGAGACTGAAGATCATCAGGTGAATCCCTTGTTGAAGTTCCACTATTTCTTGAAATGGTAATACTGTCAGATCTTTCAGTAGTGGGAACTTGATTTGTTGTGCTCTTGGAGAACTTGGAGCAGGTCTGGGAAGCTCAAACAGTTGATCTCATCAGAATTGCCTTGAGCACCTGTTCCAGCTGAAACATTCTCACAAGATGGTTTAGAATAGTTTGGAAACAATTCCAAATCAAAAATATGATCAGGGCCATTCCCCCAACACAAGGAGTGTGCTCATTAACTACAATGTTGGAGGATTCTCAAATTGTTGGTTTTTTATTATAACCCTGTAAGCTTTAGAGTGGGAGGAATATCCAACAAAGATAGCATCATCTGACTTTTCAGCAAATTTTGCCAAATTGTCTTTTGTGTTAAGTATGGTACACCTGCTGCCAAAGGACCTTAGAAAGCCAATGAACGGTGGCCTCTTGTTCCATAACTCATAAGGGGTCTTTCCATGTGGCTTTACTACAAGAACTCTGTTCTGCACATAGCATGCAGTGCTGACTGCCTCTGCCCAGAATGTTAGAGGTAGCTTTGAATCAGCTAACATAGTCCGAGCAGCCTCAATAAGTGTCCTATTTCTCCTCTCAGCAACACTATTTTGTTGAGGAGTTCTAGGAGCACTGTATTGTCTGGCAATCCCTTTTGAGTTACAAAATGAGTCATGAACAAAGTTCTTAAACTCAGTCCCTTGACCACTTCTAATTATTTTAACCTTGTGATCTAATTGATTTTCTATTTTAAGAATAAAGATTTTAAAGTTTCAGCAGTTTCATCTTTAGTTCTTAAAAAGAATACCCATGTAAATCTAGTAAATCATCAACTACCACAAGGCAATATGATTTCCTTCCATGCTCATTATACTTGTGGGACCAAATAGATCCATGTGCAATAAGTGTAATGGAGTAGTGATAGAGTTAACAACTTTGGATTATGAGAAGACCTGTGTTGTTTTCCTTTCAGGCAGGCAACACAGTTATCTTTGCAGAAAAATTCCTTTTTAGGCAAACCATGTACCAAGTTATTTTTAGCCAATTTATTCATTGTCTTAAAATTGACATGACACATTCATTTATGCCATAGTGTTGACTCATCACTATCAGCTTTGGAAAGAAAGCATGATACTTTCCCATTGGGGAAGCATTGTTCATATCAAGCTTGTACATATCCCCTCTCCTGGGAGATCTAAGAAGCACCAATTCCTGAGGAATTGTCATCCCAGGTTTGAGGATGATGCACTCATGTTCTGTGAAAAGCATTTGATGCTTTTGATCACAAAACTGAGAAACACTTAACAGGTTGTCTTCAAGCTGTTTGACAAAGTTAACTTTGTCAACTTTTAATTTTCCATTGGATATACTTCCTCTGCCAGAAATATATCCTCCGGCCTCACCTCCACAACTGGATAGGACCTCCATCATAATGTTGAAATTGTTGAAGGAGAGATCTGTTCCCTGTCATGTGCCTGGAGCATCCACTATCTACAATCCAAATGTTGTTATTCATGTCATATGGATGTCCCTGCACATAAGGTGAGATAATTAGTTTTGATTGGAAACCAAGCCTTATTGGTCTTGGGTTCTTCCAATGAGAGTGACATGATTGAACCAAAATTTATGCATGGGGGTTCAATGGATGTCTTTGAAGAAGAGGTTTGGGCTACAGCATCTTCCTTGATCTTTCATTCCATCCTTGGTTGATCATAGAAGATGAGCTTGATGAAGCTTTTGTAGCTTGGCATTTCCGAAGCTTCTTTCTTTTCGGAAGAGACCTTCACCACCCTTTTCTTCCGAAGCAGTCTTCTTCGGGATGGTTTCAAGGGGACTCTTTTGTGAGTCTTTGCAGCTTTCACTTCCGAAGCCTTTTCCTCTCTCGAAGAAGAGTTTTCTTCCGAGAGAAGCCTTGCTTCGGAAACAAGCTTTCCCTTTTTCACCACTTGATCCATTTGATATGGTCCCAAATGTGAAACCTTCCCTGACTCCTTCTCTTTTAACATTATTTGCATAATGTGTGCTAGCAGGATTGTAGTAACAATCTTTAGCCATGTGGTTTTGCAGACCACACATTATGCATGCAATGTTAATTTTCTGGGAATTGGAGGGTTGCTGTTTTCTTGTTCTTTTTCTCCTCATCAGCAACCTTTCCCTTTAACTTCTGATCCTTTGGTAGGATAGGAGTACTGGTATTATACTCCTTTCCTGAATCAGAAGGTCCAACCACCTGGAATCCTGCTGATATGAATACACCCTTTTGCTTTGGGTCTATCTTCAGCTTGGATTCAGCCACCTTCTTGGCAGTTTTTCAGGCTGCTTTAGCCCTGCTTCTTCTGGCTTTGGTGGTCAGGGTTTGATCATCATTGGCCTGGGAGGGCACAATTACCTGTCCTTCCCTGTGATGGTCATGGTCTCCACAGTTGCATCACTCTTTGACTCTTTACAAGGTGGGTCAACAGATGGAACCTCTTGCTCTTCAGTACCACATCTTGGTTGTCTTATAGACTCATAAGAGTGTGGTGGAGCAATTTCATTGGTTCCCAACCCACTTTTGTTTTGATAGCAAAGTTTGGAGTGAGAGGATGATGCAAGTATGGCTTGGAAGTTTTGCTCAGAAATAGCATACTTCCTGGCTTGAGCCTCAGCTGTGACAAGCTGGGCTTGAGCCTCAGTCAATTTGGATATTAAATCCTTGATTTGAGTCTTGTAGTTGGTGTGTTCATGTTTCAAAGAGATACAGCTTTCTCTAACTCCTCAATTTTCTTTGGTAGTCAGATTCAGCTCTTTTAAAGTCAGATTTTAGCACATTAAAGACTCAATATCGGATTTAATTTCCATATTGTAGTCCTAGTACAATTTAACCTTTGCAATACAAGCAGGGGTACAGAAGTTCATATACCTTATTTTCATCTGTTTCCTGCCATGAGTGCTTGAGCTGGAGTCACATCTTGAACCATAAAGCTCCAGTCAACTTCTTGAGCCATAGATGCTGTTTCAGTTGACTTCCCGTTGGGCTTTGGTGTAGAAGGATGTGAGGAGGCCTGTGAGGTTCCCGGGTTGGATTTGGGAGCCTTGCATTCCCTTGCAAAATGGCCAAGCTGGTTACAGTTGTAACACTTAGCCTTGCTTTTGTCAAACCCAAACTGCTAGTGATTGGGTTTTGAGGGAATTGCCTTCCAGTCTCTTAAAGAACTTCTTCGCTCTGTAGGTTAGAAGGCCATTTGCTGGACAATGTCCACGTACTCTATGTCATCTGGACTGAAGCACTCAAGATCATCAAAGCAGAATTGATGATCATTGGAGTGTCCACTCCCTTGAAACAAACGCACAGCCCTCCTGAAAGGAGCTTTGCTGAGCTTGATGAGACCTTGGAGTCTCAGGGAATGTGATGTAAGGCCCAGATGAGCAAGATGGCTGCTGGGTGTATGACAGGTACTGCTGAGACTGGGAGATCTGAGCCTTCAGCAACCATTAAAGCGTTGCTAGCAGGAAGGCTCAAGGGTCTGCTTGCATGGTGACCCTTCTTACTTTCCATTTCCAAATGGTATCCATCAAGGATGCCATAGAGTTCGGTCATGGTGAGAGTGTTTAAATTCTCTGTTCTCTTAATGGAGACACAGTAGAAAGTCCACTCATTGGGTAGAGCACTCATGAACTTTCTGGTAAGGTCTCTAAGTTCTTGAGTGATTCCCACAGATTGGAGGGAGGAGATAAGATCCATATACCTGAAATATTGCTGGCTAAAGGTTCTCAGCAACATAGGTGAAGTTCTCAAACTGCTGCTTCAGTGAGTCCTTCTTTGAATCATTAGAGCTCGAGTACATTTGAGCAAGTGCGTCAAAGAGTTCTTTGGCTGACTTACAATGCTCAAACCCCACCATGATGGAGTTTGGGATTGCAGTCATGAGAACAGTCATAGCATTGCTGTCTATGTCAAGCTTCTTCCTGTCTTCATCGGAATAGTCTTCAACAGCCTTCTCGATCATGGCACCGTTTCCACCAGCAACTTTGGCTTGTACGGGCCATTAACGATGGACTGCCACATCTTGCTATCCTGGTATCTGATGAAGCCTTCCATTCTCCTGCTCCAAGACCTGTAGTTTTCAGGGTCGATGATGGGAGCTTTGGTCATCGTTCCCATTTCAACTTCAGATTTGATGAGGGCCATTTTTGAGTGAGGTATAAGGAGGAGTGAAAAACTGGTGATTAGGATGGTAAGATCTCACAATCAAGAGCCTAAAAAGCTCTGATACCAATTGCAGGATCGGGTTTGTCACTTAACACTTGTAATTCTCTCAAACTCACTTATAATATCACTCAAACAAGATGAAGCAATGCCTTTAACAAGAGTTGATAATAATATAATAAGTAATCAAAGGAACAAGCAGGAGTATTTTCAAGGTACTTGTATATATTACTTCTCAACTCAAGATTACAAGACACTTACAATCATACTACAAGAGTTACAATGAGAAACTATATATACTAGATCCTACAGCCGGTTATACTTGATACCAGCTGAAAACCTATGACTAAAGCATATACTACAATGCTAAAGTTAGGTATCTTAGATAAAGTATTATCTAAGATATGGTAGTCATGACATGTCCATGACTTACCTTTGTCACCAACTAAAGATGGCAACTGTACTTAACATAAAAAGGTAAACACTAGATTAAAGTATGGTCAACTACATGGCTTTTGAGAAAATGCAATGCAGTATCTCAGAGATTTGCAGCGGACTGTCAGACAGACCATACTTATGTCTACTGGATAATAGAAGTGTCTTCCGAAAGTTAACTGGCTTCGGAAGAACAAGTTCTTCCGAAGCCACTTATACTTTGGAAGATGCTTCTATGCTTTCGAGGCTTTAAGGATTTCTCTATACTTCGGAAGTTGACTTCAGAACTTTGTCTTCAAGTCTTGATTCTTCGGAAGTAACTTCTTTACCTTTGGAAGTTGGAGTTTTCCTTCGAAAGTGTATTTTACACTTAGACTTCGGAAGAGCTCCTTCTTCCTTCGGAAGTCCCACACTTGGCTTCGGAAGTCCTTTGTATGCAGTACTCAAAATCTTCTAAGTGATATGGTTTTGGTTGCAACAGCCTCTCTAGATCCAACAAAAACAGACCCAAAACCAAAATGGTTTGGGTCTAAAGGCTACTAAATTTTTGTGCAAAATCAGGGTTCTTCAGCATGCCAAAGAAGCATATGGTATGTAGACTGTGGAGGATCTATGCATATGACAAGGAGCAGTTTCTTCTTCATGATTACTCTCAAGGAAAGAAGGGATTTTTTTGGTAATGATGCTAAGGGTTACATCATAGCAAAAGGTTTTGTGTCAAACGGTGAGATAAGGTTTGATGATGTTAAGCATGTGGAGAACCTCAAGTACAACCTGTGGAGTGTTAGTCAAATGTGTGATAAAAGGCATATTGCACTTTTCACAAGTCAGAACTGTCGGATTCTGTCTTCCAAAGTTCTGAAAAGGATTAACAAGATATTGGATGAAATACTCTCCTGAAGGCCAACAGGATTGGAAGAGTATATGCCTTAGATTTATCAAAGAAAATTGATCTAAAAGGCCATCCATGTCTGTTCTCTAAAGCCTCTCCTCAGGAATCTGAACTATGGCATAGAAGGCTTGGTCATGTGAATCTTAAAAATATGAACCAGCTTATTCATCATGGTTTAGTGAGAGGTTTGCCATTGAAGGAGGTCAAATGTGATGACAACTGTCCAACTTGTTTAAAAGGAAAGCAACACAAAGTTTCATTCCCTCCAATAGAGAACCAAAGTCCACTGCCTGCTTGCAATTACTGCATATGGATCTTTTGGTCCAGTAAGAGTGATGAGTATGGCAAAGAAAAAATACTGTCTGGTAATTGTGGTGATTATTCCAGATATGTATGGACTTTCTTCTTACATTCCAAAGATGAGGCTGCCCAAATCATCATTTACTTTGTGTTGTATGTGGAAAAGCAGTATTCACTTCCAGTCAGTGTGTGAGAAGTGATAATGACACAGAATTTAGAACCACACTCTTGATGAATTATATTTATCTAAGGGATCAAGAGGCAATATAGCATTCAAAGAACTCCTGAACAAAATGGAGTGGTGGAGAGAAAGAACAGGACCTTATTGAAGCCGCAAGGACAATGTTGGCTGACTCTGGTTTGCCACTAACCTTTTGGGCTGAAGCTGTCAACACAGCTTGCTATGTACAAAATAGGGTGTTAGTAAATCAGAGGTTGATGAAGACTCCTTATGAGTTATTACATCAGTTGCCCCTCTGATTTCATTCTTTAGAGCATTTGGGTGTCCCTGTTATAATCTTAACACAAAGAATCCACTTCAGAAGTTTGAATCAAAGGTGGATGCAGGGTATTTTGTTGGGTATTCATCTACTTGCAAGGCATACAGAGTTTTTAATTGCAGAACAAGATAGTTGAAGAAACTTTGCATGTCAAGTTAATGAATCTCCAAAGACAAAATTCCTCAAAACCCTATGGAGTTATTTGATTTGGACATACTGCAATATGTTCAATATCAGTCTCCATCTGTTGCTATTTTTGAGGATCCATCATCTCCATCTGGTGGTATAAATGCAAGTTGTAGTGATCATCTGCCTGTGTCTACTACACTTGATGTTCCTGTAGCTTCAGCAGTTCCATCCACAACAAATGCTGATGAAATCTCTGAATCCTCTACTTCATTTGAACTGCCATCTCATTCTAGGTTTCAAGAGTCTGAATCAACATCTGTTGTTACTGAATCACCTACAAACACTTGTACAGATATCATTGAGTACCAAGAACTGAAGAATCATCCCATGTCTCAAATAATTGGTGACATCAATGCTGGTGTCTCAACTAGAAGTTAATTGTCCAATTTTTGTGTCTATGCTCTCTTCATCAGTCAGCAAGAGCCAAAGAACTATCATGTGGCATTAGGAGACAATGGATGGGTTGAAGCCATGCAGCTTGAGCTTCTTTAGTTTCAAAAGCAGCAAGTATGTAACTGGTTCCTCTACCCCAAGGTAAGTGTGCAATAGGCACTAAATGGGTGTTTAGGAATAAAACTGATGAAAAGGCCAAATTGTCAAGAACAAGGCCAGACTGGTTGTACAGGGTTTTCACAAGAAGAAGGTATCGATTATGATGAAACCTTTGCCCCTGTAGCCAGACTGGAGGCAATCAGATTGTTCTTAGCTTATGCTGCTTTCCATAACCTTAAATTTTTTCAATGGATGTCAAAAGTGCATTTTTATATGGTAAATAAAAGAAGAAGTTTATGTGTGTCAACTACCAGGTTTTGAAGATCATAAACATCCAGATTGGGTGTATAAGCTTGATAAGGCACTTTATGGGTTAAAACAAGCTCCCAGAGCGTGGTATGAAACACTATCTAACTTTCTTCTTCAAAATAATTTCACTAGAGGATCCATAGATAAAACTTTGTTCATAAAGAAAGTAGGCATGCATAAGCTCCTTGTTCAAATTTATGTAGATGATATTATTTTTGCATCCTCTGATCCACAGTTGTGTGATGCCTTTACTAAATTGATGCAACAAAAGTTTGAAATGAGTGCCATGGGAGAATTACAGTTCTTTCTGGGTTTGCAAATCAAACAAATGGCTGATGTAACTTTCATTCATCAGTCAAAATACACAAAGATTTGTTGACCAAGTTTGATTTACAAAACTGTAAGCCCTGTTCTACTCCCATGTGCAGCAACACACAACTGGATGCTGATCAGAAAGGTAAAGCAGTTGATGAACTCTTTACAGATGTATGATTGGTTCCTTGATGTACCTTACAGCTTCTAGACCAGACATTATGTTTGCAACTTGTGTCTGTGCTAGATTTCAGGCTGCACCTAAAGAATCCCATATGATTGCAGTCAAAAGGATCTTTAGATATTTGCAAGGAACTCAATCTCTAGGACTTTGGTATTTCACTGGGCACTCTTGCAAATTAGTTGCTTTCTCTGATAGTGACTATGCAGGGTGTAAGTTAACCAGAAAATCAACCTCTGGTGGATGCCAATTTCTAGGCAATTGTTTAGTTTCTTGGCAGAGTAAGAAACAAACTTCAGTTGCTACATCCACAGCTGAAGCAGAGTACATTGCTGCTGCTGCAAGCTGTACATCTCAGGTACTCTGGCTTCAAAATCAATTATTGGATTATGACATTACAGAGACTAGACTCTTTACTGATGGATAGTGCTTCAGCTCTTGTATTGTTAAAAATCCTGTCCAGCATTCTAGGACCAAACATATTGAGATCAGACATCATTTTATCAGGGATTGTTATGAAAAAGGTCTGATTGATCCAAAGTTTTTGCCTAGTGCTGATGAGCTTGCAGATATATTTACTAAGCCTTTAGACAGTGCAACTTTCCAAAATCTTGTGCTCAGGCTTGGTATGCTGCAACTAGAATGATTTCACAACTACTGATGCTCTTAGTTAATAAGTACTGATGAGCATTAGTATACAGCTGTCAAAAATAAGTGCTGATAAGTTATTTTATCTTCAGCAGTTTTTATAACTACTGAAGACTAAATTACTTAAAGTACTGAAATACTTTATTTGTTGAAAAGTACTGATGTAGTGAAAACTACTGATGTCTTTTCTAATAGATAAGTACTGATGACCAATGAAACATCTGAAAATCAGATCATCTGCTGAGTAAGTGTTAAGGTCATTGAAACAACTGAATTTTGTGAATTGACGACAACAACTGCTGTTTCATTTCAAAACAACTGAAGCCAAAACCAAGTCTTCAGTAGTTTACAACTACTGATGACTAACACCAAGTCTTCAGTTGTTTTCAACAATTGAAAGTTAAAACCATGTCTTCAGTTTGTTTCTAACAACTGATGACTCACACCAAAACTTTTAGTTGTTTTCTTTCAGCCGCTTCATAACCTATAAATACCTAACCCTAACTTCAACCTTTTCATAAATCGCTTTCCAAACGTTCATCTTCCATTAATGGCGACCATGCAAATCAAACCTCGACACAACTGTGTTGCCTACCTCACCAAATCAGCCTTTTGGACCAAGTTTGATGCTGCCATTGATCTGATGGTTGATTCCCAATATCATACAGCTTTCCTTTTGAATCCAACCATCTATCCCGATACCCTTCGCCAATTCTGGACAAACGTCACTGTCCATACTGATGAGAATGATGACTCGATCACTCTCAAGTCGTTTGTCAACCAAAAGAAGGTGGTCATCACTTCTGATATCATTCGCCAAACCCTAGACCTGAATGATGCCACCTATGTCACCAGATACCCCAAAGGCACCATTGATTTATCCTTTGTTAACCATGGCTATGAGGGTGACCTAAGTGCTACTACTATTATGAAGAAGCACTTCCATGATGCTGACGTCTTATCTTTCATATGATCAATGTCTGTCTTGCCCCCAAAACATCTTCATGGGATCAAATGTCATCCAAGTGGCAGCAGGTATTGTATTCTATCCTTGAACGCCAAAGCTTAAATTTTTCTGAAATAATATTTTTGGAATTAAAAGATCTGGCAATGAAACCTGTGGCTAACGGATGGATATTATATCCAAGGTTTCTTATGGCCATAATTATTAATCATTAAAATCTGATGGCCTTGTTGGCCTTGGAGTCCCTGCTATTGTAGTTTTGCCAGAGGTATCCCAGGCACAACTCAAACCTACAACTCAAAGAGGCTGCCAAACTGCTAAAACCCAAGCAGAGGGAACCCACAACCTCCATCTCCAGATCTAAAGTCCCCTCCAAATCAAATCCAAGCAAACCAAAAAGGCTACTCAGGGAGTTGAGTCCCTTATTGATGCCCCTGCAACACAAACGCATGATGAAACTACTGGCAGTAATCCCCTTGTAGTTTCCAAACTCGACTCTACGCTGAAAACCGCTCAGGTATCCTCTCAACAGGATCCTGATGCAAGCAAAATTGGGGAAACCACATTACTGGAATCTCACTCACTTGAGAAGATTGCCATTGAAGAGCACCATTCACCCCAGGTGCAATCCTTTTTCACCTTTATCTCCCACTGAAACCACCCCTACAAGCCCAACTGCAGTCATTGCACAAGTGCTGACTCAACTACATTCCTCTACCCCTCCCTAGAAACCTATTACCGCTGGGAAAACCTCAACAGTTGAGGGAGAGGATTATAATATGGTTGAAAACCCACAGCACAGGGATTACAAAGTTTCAATCTCCCAGTGTAGAGGAGGAGATTCGAAGATCTGGTGAGGCTACCTCTTCTCTTGTTTCAGCACATGAACAGGATGAAGGTGGTATCATCTCTAAGACCTCACCAGAGGCAACTGCCAATGAAGGACTTAATCCTGAGGCAGGAAGTCCCCAGTTCCAAGACATAGGGGCACATGTGAATACTGATCTACCCTCAGCACATGTTCATCCTGATTTACTCAGGAGGTCAGCTGATTCAGCAAAGCCTGATGATGACCTGGGCTTTTTCTTTGATGTTCTAGCCCAAATACCATTCTTGAGGCTGAGGTATGTAGACTACAAGAGCTTCTTGCCAAAATGTCTCAAGAATCAAGTCCATCTGCCCCAATTAACCCACAGATGGCAGCTTCTTTTGAAGCTTTCCCAAACACTGAGCCACTCTCAATAACTAAGCCACCAGCCTCTGTTTCAGGCACATCATTTCTCAGGGACAGAACCCCTTTGAGTAAATGGTTGCTGCATTTAAATCCTCCTTACCTCTCATCACTCCAATCATCACTACCATTGTACATCAAACCATTGATGAGAGGCTTTCCTCAAATCTTCAAACCGTAGTTGATGATGCTGTTTCCAAGAAACTTTCTGACATTCAAACCCTGAACTCAATGCAACCAAAAGGAGGAGTCTAAGTCAGTAAAAGAAGACAAAAGAAAGAGAGTTGAAGAGGAAAGAGGCCAATGAGAAGAAAGAAAAAGAGATAATCACTTATAAGAGAAAGAAAAGTGTTAAGACTGAGGATGAGAAGAAGTTAGAAGAACTGATCAAAGAAGCTGATGAGCAACATAGCAGATCTATGGATAAGATTATTGATCAGCTCTTCAGACAAGGCTTTGACACTGCCAAACTTGACTCTGAGATCAGACGGCTAGAGATTAAAGAGATTAAGAATAGATGGGCCAGTTGCAATGAGAAGAAAGGGAAAGGTTGGAAGCTATGATCAGATTCTTGTCAAAACATTTGGGAAGACCAATCATTGAAGTGAAGTCATGGTCCAGAGACAGTATTTTGGAGATAACCACCAAAATCTGTTCTTCTGAAACCTTCAACAAAGGATTGATCATAGAAGCTCTGGATGAAGCTGGTGCTGGGAAAAGGTCTGATATGGCAAAGCTATCCAAAGCCTCCCTCACAACCAAAATGATAGAACAGCCTTTACAATCTCCCTCACCAAAACAACCAACCTCACAACCCTCAAAATCAACCTCACAACCCTCAAAACAACCAACCTCACAACCTCAAAACAACTCCTTTACCCAAGAAACCCACTCAATCAACCACCAATGATGCACCTAAGAGGAAGAGAAGGGTGTTGAGGATGGAAGAAGAAGAAGAAGATGATGAGGATGATAGTTTGCCAATCTCTGGTATGATTGTAAATACGTATATACGTTATATATATATAGATATATACCGTAGATGTATACATATACGTAGATTATATTATACGTATATGTATACATATACATATATATATATATAAGTATATATATACATATACGTATATATAGATAGACACGTATAGATAGAGACGTATAGACGTAGATAGAGATAGATATTAGATAGGAGATAGATATAGATATATATAAATAATATATACGTATATAGATACGTATAGACGTAGATATATATATAGAGAGATCTATCTCTCTCTCTAGATAAATCTCTATACGGAGGATATCTCCTATACGTATTATATCTCTCTCTCCTCCTCTCTCTCTAGAGAGAGATCTCTAGCTCTATATATCTCTCTATATGTATATATCTATATACGTCTATACGTATATATATATAGTATATATACGTATATATATATACGTATCTATAGATATACGTATATACGTATATATATATATACGTATATATACGTATACGTATATACGTATATATTAGACGTATATACGTATATATATATATATACGTATATATACGTATATATATATACGTATATATTATATATACGTATATACGTATATATATATACGTATATATATATATATACGTAGAGATTATATAGAGAGAGAGATAGAGAGAGAGATATAGATAGACGGAGAGAGATTAGAGAGAGAGAAGAGAGAGAGAGAGTACGCCGAGATCGAGAGATCTAGATCTAGAGAGATAGAGAGAGACGTTATGGATATATCTCTAGAGCTATATATATATCATATCTAGATAGACGGGTAGATAGAGAGAGAGAGAGTCTCTCTCTCTACCAGTCTCTCTCTCTCTATCTCCGTGTCTCTCTCTCTCTCATCTAGCTATATATACGTATATATATATATAATACGTATTATTAGATATACGTATATATATATCTATACGTATATATATATATCTATATATATGATAATATACTATATATATGAAGACGTGTATATATATATATACGTATATATCTAATATATATATATAATATATACGTGTATATAGATATATATACGTATATATATATCATCTATTATATACGTATATATATATACGTATATCTATATATACGTATATATACGACGTATATATATATACTATATGATATATACGTATATAGTATCTATATATGTATATACGTATATATATATATATACCTTATCTATACGTATATACGTATATATATATGTATATACGTATATATATCTATATCCGTATAATATGTATATACGTATATATATCTATATACGTATATATATACGTTTAATATATATATTATATTAGAGAGATATAGATCTATTCTCTCTCTCTCTCTCTATCTCTCTAGATCTCTCCTCTCTCTCTCATCCTCTCTATATCTATATCTATCTCTCGATATATATATATCCCGTATATATATACGTGTCTCCGTATATACGTATATATATACGTATATCTATATCCGTATATATCTATCTACGTATATATATACGTATATATATATACGTATCCGTATACGTGTAGATCTATACGTATACGTATATACCATATATATTACGTATAGATATAGATACGTATATATATCTACGTCTCCTCTTATACGTCTCTCTCTGTATATATATACGTCTATCTATCTGTTCTATCTATCTCTTCTATCTATGTATCTCTATATAGATACGTATATATCTACGTATATATATCCGTCTATATATCCGTAGATATCCGTTTATATTAGTCTATACGTTATTATACGTTCTCTCTCCGTCTATATATCTCTTTCCGAGATCTCTCTAGACGTCTACTCTCTCTCTCTCTCTCTCTCCGACGTCTCTCCTCTCTCTCTCTCTCTCTAGGGATCTGAGGAGGAGGATCTCTAGAGAGTCTCTAGAGAGAGAGAGAGTCTCTCTAGAGATAGAGAGAGTCTATATCTCGACGTCTCTCTCTCTCTAGAGAGAGTATCTCTCCTATATCTCTCTCTCTCTCTCTCTATCTCTAGATATCTAGATCTCTATCTCTCTCTCTCTCGTCTCCCGTCTATATCTCCGAGTATTTTCGAGAGATATCTATATCCTATATATATCTATCGTCTATCTATATCCGTATCGTATATATCTCTATGTATATCTATATATATATCTATATACGTCTCTATCTATATATATCTATCTATATATAGTCTCCGTATTATATAAGTATATATATATATATACGTATATATATACGTACTACGTATATATATTATGTATATATATATATATACGTATATATATATATCTATATATATACGTATATATATATATCTACGTGTATATATATTGTTGGGTTTGTTAGAGCATGAAACCAAGTTTAACCTCTTAAACTTTCTGAAAACGCAGCGGATATATATATATATATATATATATATATATTAAAACATGATTATAAAGCTGAAATTTCATGTTTTTATGGTGACATATATATGTATAAAACACAACCAAAACAAAAAATCATTATATGTGAATAAGCAAGCTATGAACATATGTAAATGCACATAAAATCACAGCTACAATGAGCTGTGATTTACTACCTTTCAGCAGCTTATATGTGGCGAAATCTTTGAAGATGATGATGGTTTTGAACAGCAATCCTTCAAGGTGGAGGACCTCAAGCTTGTAAACCCACAAGATCTTCAAACACCAAGCTAGTTAGGAAGCTTGACACAAAGATCTACACCAAGAAACCTTCAATAAACGAAATTTATCAGCCTCCTTTTGAGCTGAAAGATCCGAAATGTTATGGCCTTGTGGAGAGTCTTTTTTTGCTTAGTGTGTGTGAGAGAAGGTGAGATGATTGAAGAGTGTTCTAGTGAGTAAAGTCTCTCAAGAGCCAAGGGGCGGCCGAAATACACATTTTAAAATGGGTTTCCCACCCATTTTAAGTTTTATAAATACACTCTTCAATCCCTTAAAATAATAAAATTAAAACCTATTTTAATTTTATAACATTAATACAATTTCATATGTCATTATTTAACCAACTTAAATAATGAAACAAATAAATATCTCATGAACAAATTATCCATATAATGTTGTTCTTTCACAAAAGCAATAATTTAGAAAACCCGTTTTGTAAATTGGTGTCAATATTTATTTGTTGATCTCATCAACAATAAATATTTATTGGTGTATGTTTGGCTTGTTATCGGGTATGACCCGACTTGGATCATAACGTACTAACCACATCAATCTTGTATGTGTCTTGGGCATACATGATCCAACAATCTCCGACTTGCACAAGATTCATAGAAGATTGATGCAAGCAGTAAATACCACCTAACAATGGTTTACTACCCTTATACGTATGACTGAATGCCATTCAATAACATCATCTCCTTCGGGTACCATACTTGAGATGTTTTAGGTGAATCAATCATCTATCCCTTTGTCACAGATGTCATATTAAATCCTAGAGACACAGACTGATCATTCTCCATTGGTTTAACTTTATCAGGCCTTAGACATTTTACTCTCAACGTATAAGAGGGACAAAAAACCTTCTTGACTACATACGTCTCTCACAATTACCTTATATCATACCTGAAACCAGAATTATGTACTGCCATATTCAGAACAGCGAAGAACTGAGTCAAGTATAATATTTGGTAAATATCAAGACCCAATATGTATCTCAGGTCAGAGGATACCAAATGATATTCGCCTTTACTCAAATTTACTTATGATCAATCAATAAGATTCCATGTAGTAAAATTTGAGATGCGGGTTAGTCCAATATTTGTATCCCACAAATGTCTATGAACCTTGGTAGCAACCCATTTCCCTATATTCATTCTTATGAATATCAACCCAATCCAAGTTCATAATAATCTTACCCTCACACTTGTTCCCACAAGTCTGAACGACTACGAACATTTAGAGTAAACAATTTACTCATGGATTAAACATGCTAAATTGGAATATTAATTGAAACATTATAACCAGATAATTTTATTCAAATAATAAAAGTTCCACATGTCCAAATACAAAATTACAGATCAAATCCAATCACTAGAATATCGAAGTCCCATGGCACAAGTATGACCTTCATGCTTTGCCTTTTCAAGGAGCTTCGTGAGGGATCCGCAATGTTTTTATCCGTGTGAACTTTGCGAATACATATATTTCCCTTTTCAACTTCATCTCGTATGTAGTTGAATCTCCGCTCAATGTGCCTAGTCTTTTGATGAGCACGAGGTTCCTTGATTTGAGCAATCGCACTCTCGTTATCATAAAAGATCTCTAGGGGGTCCTGAATGGAAGGGACAACCCCTAGATCGGCAATGAATTTCTTCAACCATGCAGCTTCTTGAGCTGCCAATGAGGCGGCGACGTATTCTGATTCTGTAGTTGATAGAGCCACCACACCCGTTTGGAGCTCTTCTAAGAGACCGCTCCTCCATTCAGAATGAAAATATATCCCGATTGTGACCGTGAATCATCAAGATCGGTTTGGAAACTCGCATCCGTGTAACCTTTTACAACGAGTTCCTCATCACCAGGTCCATAGATTAGGAACATATCTTTTGTCCTCCTTAGGTACTTAAGTATGTTCTTAACAACCATCCAATGACTGTTTCCAGGATTTTGCTGGTATCGGCTTGTCATGCTTAAGGCGCATGACACGTCCGGTCGAGTGCATATCATTGCATACATGATGGATCCAATAGCAGATGCGTATGGGATTGCCTTCATTTATCTTGCTCATCCTTTGAGCTAGGACATGAGTCGTACTCAATATCGTTCCTCTTTGAATAGGTACCGTACCTTTCTTAAAGTTCTCCATCTTGAACCTTTTCAAGATTTTATCAATGTATGCACTTTGATTTAAACCAATCAACCGCCTTGATCTATCCCTATAGATCTTTATTCCCAGAATATAGGCGGCCTCACCAAGATCCTTGATGGAAAACCAACTTCCAAGCCAGGTTTTTACACCTTCCAAGGTTGGAATGTCATTTCCAAATAGTAGTATGTCATCAACATATAATACTAGGAAAGTGATGATGCTCCACTAGCTTTCTTATATACACAAGCTTCATCAGCATTCTTGATGAATCCGAATTTAATTATTTCTTCATCAAAACGGTGATTCCAACTTCTCGATGCTTGTTTGAATCCATAGATTGATTTCTTTAACTTGCATACTTTATTAGGATATTTTGGATCGACAAAACCTTCAGGCTGAACCATATAGACATCTTCCTCAGATATCCATTTAGGAAAGCGGTTTTTGATATCCATTTGCTAAATCTCATAATCATAATGAGTAGCTATGGCAAACAATATCCTTATAGACATTAGCATCACAACAGGTGAGAAGGTTTCATCATAATCAACCCTTGAGTTGAGTGAAGCCTTTTGCTACAAGTCTAGCTTTGTAAGTATCCAAGTTTCCTGCATATCGGTTTTCTTCTTGAAAACCCCCTACTTCCAACTACTTTGGAGTTAGAGGTGATACAACCAAGTCCCATACTTGATTGTCATACATGGATTTCATCTCAACGTTCATGGCTTCAAGCCATTTGTCACAATCCAAATTGGACATTGCATCACTATAGGTGGTTGGTTCATCGGAATCTACCACATAGCATCCATCAACGAAAATCCATATCTTCAGGTGGATTACTAATTCTACCAGATCTGCGAACGTTTGTGTATATTGATCAACCACTTGATCATCCTCACATCCTCATGTTGAGTGCTAGTTTCAACAACAAACGTGTATCGGGTTGTGGTTCTTGATCCTCCTCAAGATCCACTGTTCTACTGCTAGTTCCTTCCATAAGAAACTTTGCTTCTAAGAACTCACCCTTTCTGGCAACAAACACCTTTTTTCCAGTGGATCATAGAAATAATATCCCATAGAATCTCTAGGATATCCAACAAAGATACACTTGGTGGATCAGACTTCCAATTTGTTTGGGGTGGGAGTCTTAACATAAGCCTCACACCCCAAACCCTTAAGTATGATAGGGATGGAACTTTCCATGCAATATCCCAAAAGGGTCCTTTCCACCTTTTGGTTGGGGCCATATTTAGAATACGGGCCGCGGAGAGCAAAGCGAAACCCTAAAATGATAGAGGTAATGTGCTTTAGCCATCATAGATCGGACATATCCAATAAGGTTCGATTCCTCCTCTCAGACACACCATCATGTTGTGGTGTTCCGGGTGGAATGAGTTGTGAGACAATCCGACAACTCCTAAGATGATCTTGAAAAGCATCACTTAGGTATTCACCTCCTCTATCGGTGCGGAGAACTTAAATTGACTTGTTGAGTTGATTTTGTACTTCATTTTGAAAGATCTTGAACATTTCAAAAGCTTCATCTTTGTGTCTTAATAGGTACACTACCCATAGCGACTATAATCGTCGGTAAAGGTAATGAAGTATCTTTCACCATTCCTAGTCATTGGCTTAAAGGACCACATACATCCGAATGTATGATTCCTAACAAATCTTTTGCCCTTTTGTTAGTCCCACTAAAGGGTGCCTTAGTCATTTTACCATGTAAACAAGACTCACACACATCAAATGAATCACATTCACTGTTTTCAAAAGACCATTCTTTTGTAGTGTTGAATTCTTTTCTGGTTTATATGACCAAGACGACAATGCCAAAGATAGGTATCACTCAAATCCAACTTGAGTTTCTTGGTGCTTAGTTTGGTACAATGAACTATTTAAAGTATTTTTATGAACCAATTCATAAATACAATTAATGGGAATAGCTTTAAGTAGAACATATCATTAAAGAGAACATGAATATCATTTTCAACAAATGATGAACATATCCAAATTGTTTTAATAGGGCTACAGAAATAATATTCCTAGTACAAACTAGGAGCATACAAAACATTGTTCAAATTGCTTCCAAACCATTTGGAAAGTTTCAAGATGTAGTCACCACAGGCTTCACCTTGAACTTTAGTCCCATTGCCCATGTAGAGGCTAACATCCCCTTTGTTGAAGTTGCTACTTCTTTTGAACCCCTGCAACAAATTGCAAATGTGAGTTCCACATCCGGTATCTAATACCCATGTGTTAGAAGATGTCATGTTTAAATCAATATGGATCATGTATATTGTACCTGAGGTTTGCCCAGCATCCCTCTTTGCTTTCAACTCTTGGAGGTGGACAGGACAATTTCTTGCCCAATGTCCAATCTCCCCACACTTGAAGCATGGGTCATTGGTAGCAACCTTTTGCTTCTTCTCTTGTGGTTGGGTGGCACCCTTACCACCCCTTTCCCCTTTCCCCATACGGGTCCCTTACCCTTGGCAACCTTTGCCTTGGGTGTGGGATGAGGCCTTTTCTTGTTCCCACCTTCATTGTGGTGAGAACGGGTAAAACCCTTTACCCATGGCCGCCTCCGCCGTTTTGAGCATTGAGTGAAGCTCACCAATGCTTTTGTCCCAAGCATTCATGTTGTAGTTCAACACAAATGTCTCGAACTTCTTGGTAAGGCCATTGAGGATCAAATCCGTGGCCAATTCCTTCGAGACAGGACAATTAAGCCTTTCAACGGTCAATGTGGCTTTTCTACATAATATGAAACCGATTGGTTGTCGTCCATACGACATGCGTGGAGTGCTCGAACCGTTTCGAAGCGCTCAACCCTCTTGCTGTTGGAACGTTTCCTTCAGCTGGGTTATCATGTCATAAGCTCCGTGATGTTCATACCTTTTGGAGATCCGGAGTCATGCTCGCCAGCATGAGACAAGACACTTGGGCAGAGTCCTCAGTGTACTTCAGCCAATCATTAAAGGCCTCCTCAGCATCCTCAGCAGGTTGATCGGGGATAGGGTCGTCTAAAACGTATGATCGTTTCTCTTGCTTGAGAACGATTCTCAAGTTTCGATACCAATCTATAAAATTGTTATGGTTTAGACGTTCCTTTTGGAGAATCGCTCTTAAAGATTGGGCGGACGCGGATGAATTTTCATTGTTATCATGGTTATTGGAGGCCATCTACAAAATTTAACAAAGATCAATTTTAGTATTTCGATATTTTATTTTAATAATAAATACCTTTTATGGCCATTTTATATATTAAAATCTAGAATCCAACATTACATTTAAATTGTGGTTAGGTGACCTTTATCCCACGATTTAAATTAATAAGGTGGTCAACGATTGACGATTGCAACCATTTGCAACTTCTAGAGATATGGGATCGACTTGAAACATCATATGTAAAGTCGGCATGTTAATCCCATCAACACCATTTGGAAACCACATCGTAGGTGATCCATTTGACATGGTTTGCAAATCAAGACACCCTACTTACATCCACATGTGAGTTTGCCAAAATAGGTGGTTAGGTGACCTTTATCCCCCAAATAAGCATTCTCACCTCAAATCACAAGTTCCCTCAAAATGGTTAGGTGACCTTTATCCCACTAAGAGTTCCCAAGTGACTCAAGTGTTGTGTAAAAGGACGGTGTTGATCTCGTTTTTAAAATATTAGAGATTTCATAATTTAAGTTTTAGAAAACTCTATGTACTTGTATTTGCATGCTTTCAAATACAAGATACCCTATGGTCCTTTGATTAAAACCCATTTTAATCTTTAAATCATTAAAATTTTTTAATAATCTTTTATTACCTTTTAATGATTAAGAACCATTTAATTAGTTTGTTAAGTCCATAGAAAGGTTTGTAAAAGCAAATATCACATACATGCTATCAACCACAATAATATAAACAAAACAACACAGCATATGTGCATAACCATAGCATCTAAAGTGGTCCACACTTGTTTGCCATCACAAGTGGTCCAAAGGCATTCCTAAGGGTCATAACAAAAAAAATAGAAAGCTTCCAAAAGCCTCCCACTTGAAAACATCATCCAAAATGCTCCATGTTTCTCCTTTGTGCTTCCAATGCATACGTCTTCATATTACAAGAAATAAAGTCCTAATACAAAATATCTAGTAAAATGAAAATGCACCTAATCTATTATTACATCCCAATGAATAAATAGATAAATTACATTTTAAACAAAGCACAAACAAATAAATATACAACCCCATTGAATAAACAAATACAACCATTGCAATCAACCAAACAACACAAGGCCAAAGGCTAGGTTATGCACCAATATTAACATTCATCATATCATCCAAAATAACAATGAATCCCCTCTAAAACCCACGAAATTTCAGCCAACATAAACTGAAATTTCGGGGGTTTTAAACATTGTCCAAACAACATACATATCAACATACATATCTTTCAAGGTTTAATCACAAGCATGTGTAATATAACCTTGAAAGTTGGGGATTCAACATACAAGAATATTGCAGCCCTTAAAAGGGTTATAAAGTCCCATAAAAACAATTTTAAAGGACAAGAACAAGCAAGCTATCCACATAACCGGCTCTAGATGCCAATGTTGGGTTTGTTAGAACATGAAACCAAGTTTAACCTCTTAAACTTTCTGAAAACGCAGCGGATATATATATATTAAAACATGATTATAAAGCTGAAATTTCATGTTTTTATGGTGACATATATATGTATAAAACAAACCCAAAACAAAAGGATAATTATATGTGAATAAGCAAGCTATGAACATATGTAAATGCACATAAAATCACAGCTACAATGAGCTGTGATTTACTACCTTTCTGCAGCTTATATGTGGCGAAATCTTTAAAGATGATGATGGTTTTGAACAACAATCCTTTAAGGTGGAGGACCTCAAGCTTGTAATACCCACAAGATCTTCAAACACCAAGCTAGTTAGGAAGCTTGACACCAAAGATCTACACCAAGAAACCTTCAATAAACGAAATTTTCAGCCTCCTTTTGAGCTGAAAGATCCGAAAATGTTATGGCCTTGTGGAGAGTCTTTTTTTGCTTAAGTGTGTGTGAGAGAAGGTGAGATGATTGAAGAGTGTTCTAGTGAGTAAAGTCTCTCAAGAACCAAGATAAAGAGTGGGTGTATCAAGGCCAAGGGGCGGCCGAAATACACATTTTAAAATGGGTTTCCCACCCATTTTAAGTTTTATAAAATACACTCTTCAATCCCTTAAAATTATAAAATTAAAACCTATTTTAATTTTATAACATTAATACAATTTTATTTGTCATTATTTAACCAACTTAAATAATAAAACAAATAATAATCTCATGAACAAATTATCCATATAATGTTGTTCTTTCACAAAAGCAATAATTTAGAAAACCCATTTTCTAAATTGGTGTCAATATTTATTTTTATGATCTCATCAACAAACAAATATTTATTGGTGTATGTTTGGCTTGTTATTGGGTATGACCCGACTTGGATCATAACGTACTAATCACATCAATCTTGTATGTGTCTGGGCATACATGATCCAAATAGATATATATATATATATATATATATATAGATATATATAGATATATATATATAGATAGATATATATATACATAGATATATATAACATATATATAGATATATATATACATATATATATATACGTATATATATACGTATATATATATATACATACATATATATATATATATATATATATATATATATATATATATATATATATATATATATTTACGTATATATATATACGTATATATGTAACACCCGGATATTTATTATTTTGAAGCCGACGAAGGAAGAAAAAGAAATAAAGTCCAAAGTCGAGGGACCAAACTCGCCAACGAAAGAAAGACGGGTGAGTGGGAGTATTTAAGGGAGAGGGCAGCCCTTACCCTCTCCCCCACACTCATATTTCAGCCATCTAAAGAGAGGAGAAGAGAGAAAGAAGAAGAAAAGAGGAAAAAGGGTCGGTTCGGGTGGCCAAACTCGTTGTGTACCAAGGCAAATCGAAGCCCTTGTCGTTGTGCTCGTTTGTGTGAGTTCTAGAACCCCACTTTTACTTGTTTTCAACAGATTTTGGGGCTGGAAAGCATCAAAAACCCGTTTTTGTGTGAGTATGTGTTTGAGCCATTTGGGTGTGATGTGTGTGATGCGTTTCGTGTATGTTTCCGGGCTTGTGTGTGCTTGTATGGTGTTATGGTATGCATTCCTAAGGTCTAGGATGGTTGATTTAGGCTTAGAATGGGATTGGATGAGCTTGGTGGACGAAAATGGCAGATTGGGTTCGGGATGAACTCCATTCTGCATCAGCTAGGGCTAGGCGACCGAATGGAGGCCATACGGCCTGAGAGGCGATTGAGGGTTATTTGCACGATTGGGATTCATTCGCACGATTGAGGGTTCAATCGCACGACTAAGGTTTCATTCGCACGACTAGGAGTCCAGTCGCATAGGGAGTCATGCGACTGAGGGTTCAGTCGCATAAGTGCTTAGTCGCATGAGTTCATTCGCATTAGATCACTGGATGTCCATTCGCATAGATGTTCATGCAGGATCGGGTTTGTCACTTAGACACTTGTGTTTCTCTCAAACTCACTTATAATAACACTCAAATCAGATGAAGCAATGCCTTTAACAAGAGTTGATAATAATATAATAAGTAATCAAAGGAACAAGCAGAAATATATTTTCAAGGTACTTGTATATATTACTTCTCAACTCAAGATTACAAGACACTTACAAGCATGAAACAAGAGTTACAATGAGAAACTATATATACTAGATCCTACAGCCGGTTATACTTGATACCAGCTGGAAACCTAAGACTAAAGCATATACTACAATGCTATAGTTAAGGTATCTTAGATAAAGTATTATCTAAGATATGGTAGTCATGACATGTCCATGACTTACCTTTTTCACCAACTAAAGATGGAAAATGTACTTAACATAAAAAGGTAAACAGTGGATTAAAGTATGTCAACTACATGGCTTTTGAGAAAACGCCATGCAGTATCTCAGAGATTTGCAGCGGAGTGTCAGAGAGGCCATACTTATGTCCACTGGATAATAGAAGTGTCTTCCGAAGGTTAACTGGCTTCGGAAGAACAAGTTCTTCCGAAGCCACTTATACTTCGGAAGATGCTTCTATGCTTCCGAGGCTTTGAGGACTTCTTGTACTTCGGAAGTTGACTTCAGATCTTTGTCTCTAAGTCTTGATCTTCGGAAGTAGGTTCTTTGTCTTCGGAAGTTGGAGTTTTCCTTCGGAAGTGTGTTTTACACTTAGTCTTCGGAAGAGCTCCTTCTTCCTTCGGAAGTTCCATACTTGGCTTCGGAAGTCCTTTGTATGTTGTACTCAAAATCTTCTAAGTGACTTAGTTTTGGTTGCAACAGCCTCTCTAGATCCAACAAACTCCCCCTAGGCTGATGCTACCAAAACTTCACTTATTTCTGCTTCTCAAAGCTTTCAGCACCAGGGACAAAAGATATTTGTCTGTCTCTCTGTTCTTCCCTGAAGTAGTGCTGAGAAGCTTGTACAAGTCATTCGTGGATAGGAGATCCAGTCTATCACTTTGAATGACATGTACCCTCTGTTGTGTCCCCCTGAAGAGAGTTAGTTGACGGGAGTTATAGTCATACTCCCATCTAACTATGGTTCTCAAGTTCAGGACCTTCAACCATTTGAAGAAAGGCTTTGCCTTTGGTTGCTGACCTTTCCTTTCCTCCTCCTCTCTCAGTTTCAACTCCTCTTCGACCTTGCTTTCTAGCAGTAAGCTCGGCCATATGAAGGCTGCCTAGATGATTTCTGATGTGGCAGCTACATCGGAGTTTGAAGGGTTGGAGAATGGTTTCTCTGCTAACTCAGCAATGTCAAACCTGCTTAAGTGTAGCAGAGATGAGGCACTCAGCCTGTTGAGCTCTCCATTCTCTCTCTCAACAACAAAGTTGTGAGAAGAGTCTTCAAACCTCCACTGGATGATCTTCTTTCTGGGTGCAAGAGGTTGTCTTGGTACCCTGTCTCCTTTCTTTGTATCCAGTAGAGTCACCAGCTTTCTCCTCAGCTTCTTTTCTTCCTCATTCAATGTATCTGAATTTTGCCAAGGAGTTTTGCAGCTTGGTCCAAAGTTCCTCTGGGCAGATCAAGAAATTGATCTCTTGTGAGGGAACTTGAGGATCCATCAACATAAGTCAAGTTGACTGAATCCTCCTCACAGGAGATGTCGCTCAGAGTAGTGCAGTTGATGAGCTTAGTCTTGACTGCCTTGAATTCCTCCATAGAGAGATGTTTAGAAGGCTGAGGGGATGGTTTGATTGGTTGTTGGGTAGGTTGAGGAGTTTGGGTTCTGGCTAAGGTTTTGGGTTGGATGATAGGTAGTTTAGGTGGTTGAGGTGAAGAGGTTGGTAGGTGTGATGGTGTAGGTTCAGGGGTGAATGGTTCAGAAATGGGTTCGGTTTTGATTGGGAAGGGAAAGGGTATAGGTTCAGGTTGAGGTTGGGTTTGGATTTTGGGTTGAGAGGTTGCTTTGAAGGTCATCCCCTGTCCCCTTCTATACATCTCCTTCCTTCTCCCCGCGCGAATGTCAGCCTTGATGTCACTGACATGTCGCTGGAGAGTCTTCTCAGACATGGGACCCACCTGCCTGCCAGAGAAGCCATGAGCTTTGAGATAACTCTTCATCCAGGCTTTCTCACCTATCTTCTTGGCAGCAGTCAGTCCAGCTTCTTCTTCTTTTCCACAAGCTTCTCCCTTGCAGCACTCTTTCTCTCCTTCTCCATTTGATCTTGCTCTTTTTTGAAGAGCCATAAGATCGTATCACTGTTATGTGGAGACAACTCCTCTTGAGAGAATCCTCTGGAGAGTAGGAAGGTGATCCTTTCTCTCCTGAGCTGCAGATCAGCTTCCCTTTCCTTTCTCTGCCTTTCCTCTTCTAAGGCCAACCTTGCAGCCTCTTCTTTTTGCTGTTTTAGCAGCAAGGTTGCCTTTTCCAGCTCTATCAACTCCTCTAATGGTAGCAAGAGTACATCTTCAGTTGCAGCCCCTAGACTGACAAGTCTGTCTATAACCTCTACCCTTCTTCGATTGTTGACTGCCTCCTGGTTGGCTGCAGCTGCTTTGGTACTTGCAGCTAACAGTTTCCCAGTTGGTAGCCTACTTTCCTTTTGAGCTTCTCCAACCTTTCTTCCTCCTGAAGCTCTTCCGAAGTCATTTTCCTCTTGCTTTGATGTCTTCGGAAGTGCTAGACTTTGGGGGTTCTTGGATAGAAGATCCAGGTTGGGTAGTAGAGGTGGGAGCTGGAGTCAATGCAATGTTAGAGCCAATGGTTGGCTGAGAAAGTCCTCCCTATTAACCTCAGATGCAAGTTCCAGAATTGCATCTGTGACTATTAGATCATCGGAAAGAGAAAATAGTCCTTCCGCAGCAGCAATCTCAGCTTCGGAAGTTTGAGCTTGTTCTTTCGAGGCTTTGAATTGTGCTTCGAAGTCTGTGAAAATACACTTTCTGTCCCAACTGTTTCGGTTGCTGGGCCATCAGTCCTAGTTTCCCCTTCGAAGTTAATCTCAGGTTCCACTTGGACCTTAGGTTGACCAACTTCCTCGACAGTGGTAGGAGGTGCATTCAACCTCTGAAGCTCTTGAGCTCCGAAGTAAATCACAGACATATCAGGGCTAGGCTGTTCTATGAGGGATTCCAAAAGGAACTTGTTAAAGAACCTATTGAGATCCTGGAGCATCCTTTGATCCACTTGAAAGACAACTGGAGGAGGCTCAGGGAAGATGGCAGCTTGTTGCATTGGATACCTTGAGCTCAAAGAAGTAAGAGCTTGACTTTGGGTTTCCTGTCTTTGGCTTTGTCTCTCAACACTCTCCCCCTTTTTGGTAGCATCATCCTGAGAGCTAGATAAGCTAGAGGAAGAGGTCAAGGAGACCTGAACTGGTACATGCCTAACAGATCTCTCAATCTGTTTCTCAGCTAGTTTGGCCTTGAGAGTTTCAATCTCAAGTTGCTGAGTGGCAGACCTATCCTCTAAAGTCTTAACCTTTGATTCAAGGTTTGAGACTTTAGAAAGTAGGTCTTGAATGGTGAGTTGCATACTTCCCTCATCTTCTTTTGAAGAATCACGGGGAGATGAGGTAACATACCTGGTATGTTCATCCTCACCACCAGATTTGGTTTCTTGGCACCCTGGTTCCCTTGAACAATGATGTCTCTTTCAGAGGCATCAAAGGGCATGGTTGCCGTAGATTCAGTCTCACTGTCGTTACCACTGTCCTGAGGATCCATTGAGGCCCCTTCAGTAGTGGCAGCTGAATCTACATGAGTCCCCTCCACATCAATGGGACTCACCTCAGTAGGGCTTTGCTGGTGTGGGCTAGAGATAAGGGGTCTCTCTAGGCTCTGTTGATCCTTGAGAGGGTGTTGTGGATCAACTTCATTGCCTTTAAGAGACATAATCTCTTCACCAACTTCGGTCAAAAGGTCAGTAAAAGATAAGGAGTGAAGACCTAATAACCCGGGACTTTGATCAATGTCAAAAGGCATTGAGCTGTCCCTTTGTGGCTGCTCAGGGGAGTATAGAGACTCACCCTGAGGGCTATCAGCTAGGGTTTTGGGCTCATGGGTCTGAGACTGAGGAGACTCAAGACCCATATTGAGGTCAATTGTGAAGGATGGGTGGACCTCTGGCTGAGTGGGAGCCCTTTGTTCCACTCTAGCCTTTTTGGATTGAAGAGGAGGGGCTTGTTCAATCAGAGTAGATTGAACAAGGGTTCGTTTGGGACGTCTCTGGTATGTAACAGTAATGGGTGGAGAAGGTAGATTTGGGATGGTGAGGGTAGTTGCTGGTGTGGGTTCATCACCTGTAGGGTGAACAGGGATGTCACCAGGAGCCATTGGCTCAATCATACCTGGAAGTAGTGCGGTATGTCTTCCAGTGTAGTTGGTAGATACTCTCTTCAAGATCTTGAAGATGGTCGGCCTCATTTGGGGAGTAGACAGAGCAGCTGCACAGACAAGCTTACCCTGATCCAGCTCACAGTTGATGATATGCTGGAGAAACCTGGGATACATAAAGAATGTGCCCCTTTGAAGATTTCCCATAAGGTTAGTCAGCACAAACCTTGAATAGTTGAAGCGGAGGCTTTGTACCAACCCGTGAACTAAGCACCCAAGTTCATACGGGATTTGATCCCATCCCCCAGATTTGTTAGATAGACAGTGAAGAACCACATGCAGCAGGAACTTCCACTTGTAGGAGAAGTTGAATTTGTAGATCATTGACCTGCTAACATCTCCACCGTATCCCATTTGGAGATAAGAACTATCTAAATCTGTTTTGGGGAATTCCGTTGGAGCGCCCTCATCATGGAGCTCGAGATGCTCCCTGATGATCTGTTCAGAGATGACCAACTCTTGGCCACAAATACTTGACCTTATGACACGAACCCCATTTAGGGTTTCAATCCGACCATTGCCCAAAATTCGGACATTTGGTTTGAGTAGATTGTAGGGTTTACAATCAAAGCAGTGTAGTATGAAGATTGGGTCAGGAAAGAAATGATATCTGAGAAGTCAGCATCCCTTGAAGAGTCAAGGAGTGCGACCTGGTTGTGCTGAGGGTTTAAGGCCATTGAAGAAGATGACAGAAGAATAGTTCGGAGTAAGGTAAATTGGAGAAGAAGAAAGCTTTTAGGGCAGTGATTTGGGTAAAAAGAGTGTAAGTGATTAACCAGAAGTATTAAATGGGTGAAATGGCGGTTTAAAGGGTGGTTTGGATAAGATGATGTGAGGGTTCAGTGGATGATGTGACATGGGCGGTAAGGTTAGACCATTTAATTAATCCGACATCATTAACAAAAACTTTACTTTTTACATTGTGGGGCCCAAAAGATTTCCGTTACACAATAAAATCTTTCTTCCGAGTATAAAGCATTTCCGAAGGTAAAGTTCTTCCGAAGGCAAATTTACTTCCGAAGGTAAATTGCTTACTTCCGAGAGTATATGTTGCTTTCAGATGGAGTGTGTTAAGTGCTTCGGAAGTAGATCTAAGATGAACTCAATCGCTTCTTCCCAGACTTAACACTCTTCCGAGAAGAAAATTATCCTGGAGAAATTCGGAAGATATGCAGATATCTTCCGAGGGTTAATTTCTCTTTGGAAGAATTCATACTTAGATAAAATTTAAGAAAAGATCTTTTGTAACAGGGGTTAGATTGTTTTGACATAAGACTTTACACATTAAAAGGTTTTCAAATGAGATGAACTAATCAATGTTTATCATCCCAATAGCTGTAATGAGATATTTAAATCTCTGTTCATCAAATAATTTGGTGAACAAATCAGCATATTGTTCATTTGAATCAACTTTGATTAGTTTGATAAGATTTTTCTCATGAATATCTCTAATGAAATGATACCTGATATCAATGTGCTTTGTCTTGGAGTGCTTCACTGGATTTTAGTAATGGATATAGCACTGTTGTTGTCAATGTGGATGGAGTGCTCATGAAGTTGAATCCATAGTCTATCATCTGGTTTTGAATCCACAGCAGCTGAGCACAGCAACTAGCAGCAACAATGTATTCAGCTTAGCAGTTGATTAGAAACACAGGATTGCTTCTTGCATTACCATGAGATAATCCTTCCACCAAGAAATTGACATCCACCTAATGTTGATTTCTTGTTGATGTTGCAGCCACCATAATCGCTGTCAGAGTAACCATAGAGATTAAAATCACTATTTCTTGGATACCAGAGACCTAGTTTAGGTGCTCCTTTGAGGTATCTGAGGATTCTCTTGGCAGCAATTAGGTGAGACACCTTTGGAGCAGCCTGATATCTTGCACAAATGCAAGTTGCAAACATGATATCAGGTTCTACTTGCTGTGAGATACATCAGAGAACCAATGATTGCTCTATACTGATGTGATCAATATCCTCCCCCTCAGAATCAGGGCAGAGATCATGGTTTCTGGGTATAGGTGTCTTTGCTGCTTTACAATCCTTCATATCAAATCTCTCTAAGATATCATTGACATACTTAGATTGATTGATGAAGAACCCTTCCTTCAATTGCTTTACCTGAATTCCAAGGAAGAAGTCCATTTTCCCATGGAACTCATCTCGAACATCTTCTTCATAATGCTCTCAAAGTCTTTGCACATTTGGTCATTTGAGGAACCAAATATGATGTCATCAACATAGACTTGAACAAGCAAAATGTCTTTCCTAGACTTTCTAATGAAGAGAGTCTTATCAATGGTACCTCTAGTATAACCATTCTTCAGAGAAATTGAGACAATGTCTCATACCACAGCCTAGGTGCTTGGTGCAGTTTATATAGAGCTTTATCCAACTTGCACATATAGTTTGGATGCTGTGGGTCTTCAAATCCTGGAGGCTGGCATACAGACTTCCCTATCTATATCCCCATATAGAAAGGCACACTTGACATCAAGCTGGTAGACACTGAGATTCTTGGATGCAGCATAAGCAAGGAAGATCCTAACTGCCTCAAGTCTTGCAACAGGTGCAAAGACATCAGTATAATCGATTCCTTCCTCTTGAGTGTATCCTTTAACCACCAATCTTGCCTTGTTCTTGATAATCAAGCTTCTATCATCTCTTTTGTTCCTGAATACCCATTTGGTGCCTATAGGTACTTGACCAGATGGTAGCGGACATAGGTTCCAAACCTTTTGTCTTTTGAATTGAAGCAGCTCCACTTGCATTGATTCAACCCAGCTACTATCTTTCAAGGCATCTTCCACCTTCTTGGGTTCCATTTGGGATAAGAAGCATGATACAAGCAGACATTCCCATTATGAGTCTGTCCTCTTGTTCTCACACCCTCAGAGACTTCCCCTATGATGTTTTTAGTTGGATGAGTATTATGAATTCTGAGTCTTGGAATCACCTCCAGTTGCAAAGATAAGTCCAAGTTGGACATATTTTGTTCAGGATCTTGAATACTTGGTCCAGCTGTTGTTTCAACTCATTCAATGAGGACTGATTGAATGAAAGAGAAACATCATCATTTCTTTGTTGTGAAGCATCATTAACAGTTGCCTGTTCCTTCAAAATGGTGCTTCCATCAGCTTGGTGTTGTGCAGGATCACCTGAAGAGATTTGAAAATCAGCAGGTGAATCCCTTGTTGAAGTTCCACTATCTCTTGAAATGGTTATGCTGTCAGATCTTTCAATAGTGGGTACTTGATTTGTTGCAGCTCTTGGAGAACTTGGAATAGGTCTGGGAAGCTCAAACAATTGATCTTCATCAGAATTACTTTGAACACCTGTTCCAGCTGAAACATTCTCACAAGATGGTTTAGAATAGGTTGGAAACAATTCTAAATCAAAGATATGATCAGGGCCATTCCCCCTAACACAAGGAGTGTGCTCATTGACTACAATGTTGGAAGATTCCTCAAATTGTTGGTTTTATATTATAAACTCTGTATGCTTTAGAATAGGAGGAATATCCAACAAAGATAGCATCATCTGACTTTTCAGCAAATTTTGCCAAATTGTCTTTTGTGTTAAGTATGGTACACTTTTCAGCAACACAGTATTTTTGCAGAAAAATCCTTTTTAGGCAAACCATGTACCAAGTTATTTTAGCCAATTTATTCTTGTCTTAAAATTGACATGACACATTCGTTTATGCCACAGTGTTGACTCATCACCATCAGCTTTGGAAAGAAAGCATGATACTTCTCCCATTGGGGAAGCATTGTTCATATCAAGCTGTACATATCCCCTTTCCTGGGAGATCTATGAAGCACCAATTCCTGAGGAATTTTCATCCAGGTTTGAGGATAATGCACTCATGTTCTGTGAAAAGCATTTGAAGCTTTTGATCACAGAATTGAGACACACTTAACACATTGTGTTCAAGCTGTTTGACAAAATTAACTTTCTCAACTTTTAACTTTCCATTGGATATACTCCTCTGCCAGAAATATATCCTCCGGCCTCACCTCCAAACGGACAGGGGACCTCATCATAATGTTGAAATTGTTGAAGGAGAGATCTGTTCCCTGTCATGTGCTGGAGCATCCACTATCTACAATCCAAATGTTGTTATTCTGTCATATGGATGTCCCTGCACTAGGTGAGATACATTAGTTTTGAATGGAAACCCAAGCCTTATTGGTCTTGGGTTCTTCCCAATGAGAGTGACATAATTGAACAAAAAATTATGCATGGGGTTCAATTGATGTTTTGAAGAAGAGGTTTGCGGCTAAACATCTTCCTTGATCTTCCTTTCATGCTTGGTTGATCATAGAAGATGAGCTTGTTGAAGCTTTTGTAGCTTGGTGGATTCTTCCGAAGCTTTCTTCTTTCGGAAGAGACCTTTACCACCTTTTCTTCCAAAGCAGTCTTCTTCGGGATGGTTTCAAGGGACTCTTTTATTTTCTGAGTCTTAACAGCTTTAACTTCCAAAAGCTTTTCCTTTCGGAAGAAGATTTTCTTCCGAGAGAAGCCTTGCTTCAGAAACAAGCATTCCCTTTTTCAACATTGAACCATTTGATATGGTCCAAATGTGAAACCTTCCATGACTCCTTCTCTTTTAACATTATTTGCATAATGTGTGCTAGCAGGATTGTAGTAACAATCTTTAGCCATGTGGGTTTTGCAGACCACACATTATGCATGCAATGTTAACTTTCTGGGAATGAGAGGATTGCTGTTTCTTGTTCTTTTCTCTCATCAACAACCTTTCCCTTTGGTAGGATAGGAGTACTGGTACTGTACTCTTTTCTAAATCAGAAGGTCCAACCACCTAGAATCCAGCTGATATAAATACACCCTTTGCTTTGGGTCTATCTTTAGCTTGATTCAGCCCTTCGTGGCAGTTTTTTGTTTGGGCTCCTTAGCTCTGCTTCTTCTAGTTTTGGTGGTCAGGGTTTGATCATCATTGACTGGGGAGGGCACAACTACCTGTTCCTTCCCTGTGATGGTCATGGTCTCCATAGTTGCATCATTCTTGACTCTTGAGAAGAGGTGGGTCAACAGATGGACCCTCTTGCTCTCAGTACCACACCTTGGTTGTCTTAGAGACTCATAAGAGTGTGGTGGAGCAATTTCATTGGTTCCCAACCCCATTTGTTTTGATAACAAAGCTTTGAGTGAGAGGATGGAGCAAGAATGGCTTGGAAGTTGCTCGGAAATAGCATACTTCTGGCTTGAGCCTCGGCAGTGACAAGCTGGGCTTGAGCCTCAGTCAATTTGGATATTAAATCCTTGATGATTTGAGTCTTGTAGTTTGTGTGTTCATGTTTTAAGAGGGACACAGTTTTCTCAACTCCTCAATTTTTCTTTGATAGTCAGATTCAGCCCTTTTAAAGTCAGATTTTAAAACATTAAAGACTCAATAGCAGATTTAATTTCCATATTGTAGTCCTGTATAGTTAGTAACCTTAGCAATACAAGCAGGGGTACAAGAGTTCGTATACCTTGTTTTCATCTGTTCCTACCATGAGTGTTGAGCAGGAGTCAGATCTTGAACCATGAAGCTCCAGTCAACTTCTTGAGCCATTGCTGCAGTCTCAGTTGACTTTCCGGTGGGCTTTGGTGTAGAAGGATGTGTGGAGAGGCCTGTGAGGTTCGGGTTGGTTGGACTTGGAAGCCTTGCATTCCCTTGCAAAATGACAAGTTGGTTACAGTTGTGTAACATTTGGTCTTGCTTTGTCAAAACCCAAATTTGCTGGTGATTGGGTTCTGAGGAATTGCCTTCCAGTTCTTTAAAGAACTTCTTTGCTTGTAGGTTAGAAGAGCCATTTGTTGGACTATGTCCACATACTCTATGTCATCCGGGCTAGAACACTCTAGATCATCCAAAGCAGTATTGATCGTCATTTGAGTGCCCACTCCTGAGACAAATGCACAGCCCTCCTGAAAGGAGTTTTGCTGAGCTTGTTGAGACCTTGGAGTCTCAGGAAATGTGATGTAAGGCCCGGAGGAACAAGATGGCTGTGGGTGTAGGGCAGGTACTGCTGATACTGGGAGATGCCTGAGCCTTCAGCAACCATTAAAGCGTTGCTAGCAGGAGTACTCAAGGGTCTGCTTGTCTGGTGACCCCTCTTGCTTTCCATTTCCAAACGGTATCCATCAAGGATCCTATAGAGTTCGGTCATGGTGAGTGTATTCAAATTCTGTTCTCTTGAGGGAGGACACAGTAGAATGTCCACTCATTAGGTAGAGACTCATAAACTTTCAAGTAAGGTCTTTGAGTTCATGAGTGATTCCCACAGATTGAAGGGAAGAGATGAGATCCATGTACCTGAAATATTGCTGGCTAAAGAGTCTCTCCAGTAACATAGGTGAAGTTCTCTAAAACTGCTGCTTTAGTGAGTCCTTCTTTGAATCATTCGAGCTTGAGTACATTTGAGCAAGAGCATCAAGAGTTTTTTTGGCAGACTACAATGCTCAAACCCCACCATGATGAGAGTTTGGGATTACAGTCATAAGAACAGTCATAGCATGCTTTCTATGTCAAGCTTCTTCCTGTCTTCATCAGAATATTCTTCTACGACTTTCTCAATCATGGCACCATTTCCACCAGCTACTTTTGGCTTATACGATGGATTGCCACTCTGCTATCCTGGTACCTGATGAAGCCTTCCATTCTTCTGCTCTAAGACCTGAAGTTTTCAGGGGCGTGATGGGAGCTTTGGTCATCG